>CM076584.1:1282870874-1282944915 GCA_034641835.2 Pinus albicaulis | reverse complement strand
TTTTGCAACTTCTTTACTACTTCATAAACAGAGCCTTTCCTCAAAAGACTACTTTAAAAAGAAATCTATAACTCTTGGGTGAGGTTTAGTGATGATTAACTAAGTTGCATAATAGAGTTAAGAACTAGTCTTAGAATAAAGATCTTATGATGGTATCAATGTTTTCCTCCAAATATGCTTCAACAAATCTCTAATCATGGATAAAATGTTGCATCATTATAAGCTAGTTGTTTAATTGTTTAGTTAGGAGAATTTGCATATTTAGCTGACCACTTCTCAAGCTTTCTCTCAAAATACTTTTGATGAAAGAATTGGACAAGTTGAGTTTATGTTTTGAGTCATTTGCTTAAAAGTCATTATCAATCTTTGTTTCTGCTTAGTCATAGTTTAGATTTGATTCTGTTTCAATGTTTGCAATTGCATTTATCATTTGTCATCAACCAATTAGGCTTCACTCTGTTTTCAATCATTAGTTTCTTTCCATTAGCTTTTCAGTCATTTTCTTTGTGAACATAAAACTACCAAAAGACCAAAAACATCATAAATCATCACAAAAAGACCAAAAACATCATAAAACACTAAACACAATGCATTAAGAGACAAACCTATTCTTTATCGGGAAACTGGTCCCATTAGATCCAGTCGGAGCCACCATTCCAAACGGAAAAGGAGCTGTATTAAGGTCTGGACCGGGTGGTTATCCCCCAATGTTGTTGCAGCGATTTTCGAGGCATCAACACCCTGCTAGAGTCAAATGAATATAGGTCTTTGTAGGTTCTGGTGATTTCTAGACCTAGCCTTTTCATTACTACCTTAGGCATTAGGTTGTGTGATGCTCCAGAGTCATGCATGGCATTATGAAGGATCTTGTCATGAATGTTGATACTGACATAGAAAGGTGGAACCACCCCTTCCTGATACTTTCCCTCAATATTTGGACCGAACAAGAGGGCGGGTTGATCATCATTCAAATTCACAGTGTCATTATTTTCCCCTAGGTTCAATGCTTTCAAAATTTGGCCTTTATATACATCCTGAGTGGCCAGCTCAGATAATGGCACATAGATTTTGATTTTTGCAATCTCACTCCCTAAATTGAAAGTGGACTGTGTCTTTGGAGGGCTCAACTCTGTTTTATTTGCTACTGCCTTAGTAGCTGAATTAGTTGGTGATTTCTCACTATGTACAGGGTTAGGAATCGTTTTTTCAGGAGCACTAACTGCAGTGCTAGTGCTGTTGGTTGGTTGGCTTTGTTTTTCAACGTTTTGGTTGTCTTTTTCTTTGTTTTTCCCAGAACTTTCAGCTGTTGTTTTGCTATTTTCAGCAGTCACCTTAGAAAATTTATCAGGTCTTTTCTTGATGACAACCTCAGGTGTCTTGGGTTTGGAAGTGTCTTGGTTCTGTTTTCTCCTAAGTTCATATTTTTCTCTGACCTGCATCATGGCATTTTCAAATCCTAATCTGTAATCTTCAGTTTCGAACCACTCCTCCTCCCAGTATGAAGGTGAGGGTTGATCTTCCCCTAAATCACAGATAAGGACTGAGTCTTCTGTTTCAAACATGTTTATTGTATTCCCTTCAGACTCTTCTACTATCCCCTCATCTTCATCTAAAATTTTTTCTTGGAATGGGGGAATTACTTGTTGATCTGACTCTCTTTGTCTTTTGGGAGCATTGTTGTTCCTTCTAACGTTTTGGTTCTGATTTTGGTTCTGGTTTCTGTTCTGATTGCTAATTGTGACAACCATATTCTTCATCATTTGTTGTATCTCTTCCATGTTTTTAGACAATTTGTCATAATTTTGATCAGATGTGGAGGCTACATGGTCATCCCTATAGGTTACCCTCCTCTCGGACCTCAATCTTGCTCTTTTCTCAATCAAATTTGCCTCTATGTTTACAGCCCCTTTCTGCATGTCCTCCAATGTGGTGTATTCTTTATCCCTAAGCTCATAGGCCATGTTAGCATCAAACCCATAAGGGTATTTTTCTAGGGCCATACCTTGTGGAGGTTTCATATGTGGAGGGAGAGCATTGTAAATGCTGTTGAATCTCGTGGTGTAATCGTGGACGCTCTCCCCTGCATTTATTTTAAGGCTCATGTACTCTGCTAGGAGTTGGCGAGGGTTTTCTCTAGTCTCCCATTTGTCAACGAAAGTTCGGTATAGAGCAGGGAGATCTTGGATACTACCCGCAGGTAGGTTCTTAAACCACTTCTTCACCTCACCTCCCAAGCTCTGGGCAAAGATTCTCATTTTGATTGTTTCATCATCAATTTCCATGTAATCAAATGAATCCTCCATTTTATCTACATGTTGTTGAGCTGTGATTGATTCTTTAGCAGTGAAGTGTGGGATTTTTGATTGATAATAATTTGGTAAGGGTAACAAGGGTTGGGGTAATACTAAGGGAGCATACCAGGCTGCCATGATGATATTCTGATGAGGCAAAGGATTGATTTGAGCAGCTGGTATATGGATGACAGGGATACTAGGACCAGCAGTGGTTAGCTGAGTAGATCTAGGGTGGGAGAGCCCCAAGTTTTGAATGAAGTGGGAATCAAGTGGTGTAGATGGAGGGGTTCTTCTGTCCCCAGTGTGTTGACCACAATGAGATGGTGTACTGTTTGGAGGGTCTAGCTCAGGGAATGAGTTTGATAGAGCTGTAAGGTTTTCTGGTGCAGAATTAGCTCTATAGATGTGGCTGGGAATAGTTGGTCTTTTAGGTGTAGGAGATCCTTTGAGAATGCTCTCAGGGTTATCAACTATTTCAGGCGGGTTTGGGTTAGGATAAGCTCTTGTGTGAATGGTTCTAAAAGCCAGAATGTTATACTTCTAATTAAGCAGCTTAAATCTACTTGATCTTCTATTGTGGTTAATGTTGTTTCAAAGGTTGGTCTCCAAGTGGAGTCTAATGTGAAACATAGTTAATCAGCAGGCCTACTGATCACCAGTGGAATATTTTCGTTTAGGAACAATGGAGTCGCCAGATGGAGGGTTTTTGGGTATGTCTAATGGGTTACACTGTCCACCACAGTGCTCAGGAACTATCACCTTTTAGGAATCTCCTCAAAACAACAAACTCCAACCAGAGATTGACTGGAAGGGCATTTACCAGATATGTCACCTCCGAAGAATGGTGAGATCTGGAGGCTACCTGGCCCTCTCCAGGCTCTATCTAAGAGTATGATGGACACTCAACAATGGAGGTTGATTCAAGAAAGGAGTGACTTACTGTCAACCTAACCAGAGATCTAGGCTTTCTGATGTTTTGAGATATGTTTGAGGTGAAATGCGCTCAGTAGTCCCCAGCGGAGTCGCCATTATGTTGGGGTTCCCATGTTTTGGCCAGGTTGACAAGACCAAAAGATGAGACAACATAGAACCACTTTCAGACCTTAGGATCTAGCCCTCCTAGGTCCAGAGAGGGATCTCTCTATGATATTCAAAGGTTTTATGTCTTTGAAGCTCAAATGTTAAGGTTTTAGGCTAGTTATAGGCACATGGCTTGTTTGTTTGATTGTTTATGTTTGGTTGTTGGGAATCAGGGAAGGAAGGTCCAATATAAGACAAGGATGAGCAAAGAGGAAACTAGGTAAAGATAGATAACTCAGGGAACATCAAGGCCATTGGGCAATGGAGTCAAGAAAGGGTTTACTTGTGTTCAATGTGCAAGCTTTCAGTTAGGCTAGTCATCTAGAGCGTTTGGATCTTTAAGGATGATCGATGGAATGCGACATTAAGGACTGAATGTGAAAGAAGGAAAACAACCAAATTTCTGTTTGTAGATCAGGTCAGAGGTCATTTAACGCTAGACCTGCTTGGACATACTCAGAGGCAGCTCTCAAAGAAGGACAAAGGGGCTACTTATAGATCAGATCAGATGTCATTTAACTCCAGTTCTGCTTTAGCAACACCAAGGAAAAAACAAGGATAAGTTTGACAGAAGGGATCTTAGAAAGGTTTAATAAGATGGAAAGATCCTAGTGAGGCAGAGACAAGGTTCTAGACCTCCCAGTGTTCTCAACTCATCTAACTAAATCCTAACAAGAACATCTAAACATAAATTTCATTAATTCATACATCAGAGAGAAGGAAATAACATCCACTACACTGGTTAAATCGATTGAAATCAATATTCAGATACACATATAAGCAGAAAACATAAAGTCTAGGAGAGCAGCAACATAAGGTACCTATCAAGGGTAAATCTTATGCCAAACTTCTGATGCGAGCCTGAAGAAACGCAATGAAATGAAAGCAATTCAATCACAAATATAGAGAAAGGAAAACATCACCAGCTGCTTTAGATCAGTATCCAAAGAAATGTGTTTGTCATATTAAAAACAACACCAATCAGGTACATCAATGCCCACAGCTTGAACATTCAGTCTGAATACATCCAATCTCAGCCTATCTCACAATATTACACAGAGAACTTGTCTCAAGAGGAAAATGCTTGCAATCTACTGATATCCAATCAATGACCAACCCTTTACAATATTTTCCCTTTGTGCTTTATAGAAGATGATGAACAGAAGGTCGAATGAGGTGGTAGGTGGACAATAAATGTGATATTAAACCCAGGAATGAATACAGGGCCGAAGCCCATTCTGTTTGACTGTTGTGTATTTAATCTCTGTCACCACTTTATGCAGGAGTGGTCTTCTCTGGGTATGACTTTGACATATTTCGGTTGTGGCATTCTGCTGTAGTGGTGGTGAATAGACAAAGAGCGAATGAACTGATGAGAAGCCTGCTACATAAATGTTCTGATGATCTCGAACTGTTTTTAGGGTGGGAACTCCTTCAGGGACACAGTGCATAATAAAGAAGTATGGGCACCCTGTACTTGATGAAGAAAAACATTCTGCTGACGAAAAAACCCTGACGTTACCTTTTACTCATGCTCAGGATCTCCTGTTCGATCCTCGGGGTCCTCAAATTGGTGCTTTGCCTCTTAAACTCCTGGTTTAAGGCTCCATATCTTCATTAGGGTGCTTTAATCTCCTTTGCTCTGTACTGAAACACTTTGCCGCTCCATTTTTGCTTCTGACAGGTTAGCTTGGGTTTTAATGGCGCTGGAAGGTATTTTACAGAGTTTGAACCTTGTTCTCTTTAATAAATGTCCTGTGTTCATCTTACCGAGTAATTTTTCATAAATTCCAGCCGCTGAAGATGATCTTTCTTGATTTCACTGTCGCTATTCAGAGGTTGCACATTATGGCAGCCATTCTTCTTAATAACCCTGCAAAAATCCGAAAACCATGAGGGAAACAATGGATGAGACGGCAGATGATGAGATGGAGGAAGGACTGCAGAGAAATGGCGAAAGGGCGCTCAGGAGGAGGTTGGCAGTCTGCAGAGTGACATATGGACAAAAAACCTTAAAAAACACGAAATTGAAACAATTATATGCAATGGAATGCACGTGGGGTGGCATGGCGTATGGGAAGCCAAGTGGATGGGTGACATGGAGACTCAGGCGACGGCGGAATTGTCAATGACGGATGCGATGGACCAGGTTAAGCGCTGTGCAGCTTGGATGACCGACGACCGTTGGATGCGGCGCTCGAGATTGGACGGCCTGTGGGGGTTTTGCTGCGTGACTTGGACCGAAATTTAATGCGCGGGGAGAAAGTGGTTTCGGAATCGTACCAGAGACAGATGTCGAAGGGTGAGTGGAATCGTTGGGCGATGGAGAAAAACCGCCCATGGCCCGAAGGCGGTGCGGAATAAACCGACGGTTTCGAAAACAACGCACGGATTTGGGGGGGGGGGGGGGGGGTCCATGGAAATGGCGCGCTCCGTACCGTCCGATCTGCGGAGAAGATCAACGGTGGAGAATGCGTCCGAAACGATTTGACTACGGACCATTGATCTGTGGATATGGATGAATGGCAGGGATCCATTGAAAAGGATAAGTGCCCGACAGGTTTAGCATTTGGTTCCGACGCTTGGGCGCATGGACGAAACGAAGGGTTAGGGGCCTAGCCCGAGGGGGCTAAGCTTATTATATGGTCGGAAGTGGGTTTTTTAACCCATTTTCAATGATATTTATGATTTTTGGCACATTTTTAATGCATTTTCAGGCTAACAAGGGGGAACGATAGGTGAATGAAGGGGATTTAAGCATAGGTAAGGGGTGAAAGTGAGCTTTAGAAGGGATTTTTGGGAGGGATTTAGAGGGTTGATGGGGAAGATAGAGGGGAATGAAGGCACTTTGACAGAGCGAGGAAAAAGGGGAAAAGGGGCATTTTGCAGGGGTACAAGGTGTAAATGTAGGCCTTGGGAAAAGGAACCAGCAAGGGGACTTATATAAGGCACATCACAGAGAAACTTCAAGGAGGATGGGTTTTCAGGGAAAAGACATTCCTTGAAGGCTCCACAACAACCTAGCCCCCAGCTTGTTTGTCAAGAATTTCATAGGGGGGCTAACACATACAATTATAATTACAATTACAATTTTACAATTTGTCATATATACAATTACAATTAAAATTACACTTACAATCATTTCACAATAAATTAAATATTACAATTACAATTAAAATTTTACAAATATTTTACATACAATTACAATTTTACAATTTTACATACAATTAGAATTACAATTACAATTTTACATATATACAATTACAATTAAAATTAAAATTTCAATGACAAACATGACATAATATTTAATAATTATCATGGTCATTTAATATTAAATTAAATAAACATCACGATCATGATAACTACTGTACAAACATCATATTCTACTAAAAAGCACATTCAAATTTGAATACATCATCTAATCATCGTAATCATGATCATCTAACAAAACACAATTAGCATTGTATAACAACATCACAACACAAACATCAAATATGCATCTCATGTCAAATAACTGTTATCACATAAACATCTATCTGCAAGATGCAAATTAAATGAAAATATCTAACATGACCTAACAATATACATATCATGATGATCACCAACATGTGAATTAAGTACAACTGCAACATGAACATAAAATACATGGGCTACACACACACACACACACACACAAACACACACACACACACACACACACACACACACATATATATATATATATATATATATATATATATATATATATATATAATGTCAAAAATATACATCTGTAATATAAATGTCAAATATCAGCTGCTGGTAAATCATCAATAGTCATACTATTCGAGGTCTGCTTAGTCAATAGTGCAACCTCTACAAGCTTAGATACATGTCGATCATCACGTGCCTGTTGATCTTGTGGTGCCTCATGCTGATCAGGATGAACTGTCAGTTGCTCATCGTCATGACTCGACATGGTCGATGGTCCAGCTTGCTCATGATCATGAGTACTGATGGATGTTGCAAGCTGCTGACTCGACGTGTCCGATGGTGCAACCTACTCTCCATCATGACTGTTGGTCGATGATGCAGGTTTCTCATCTTCGACGCAAGGTGAATGATGATGACTCCCCTGATCGTGATCATCAGATGATGTGTTGATGCTCGAGGAATGTTGACGTACTGCATCTCGACCACGCCTATGTCAAAGGGCCCTCCTCAACCACATAACTAATCTCGTAGCTCCTATGACATGCCGCATCAGGGTGAACATGTCACGCAAAATGCCTCTCCACATCTGTACCATCCTAGCATCGGCTTGTATCTCTCTCATCATGGTGGTCCTGACTCCCACCTCCACAAACAGTGCACAGAGTTGGTCGCCCAATGCCATCATCAATATAATGTTAGGCGTACACCTAGAAAAAGGCGGTACTGGTACCCCATGAGGACCAAGCCTGTCTGCACCGACCTAATCCTCGGCATCTTCCATATCCTGATCGTCATCAAGTTCTACACCTATATCATTTGGTGGCACTGGCATCTCATCACCATCAAATGATCCAATGTCTGCAAAATATATATAAGTACACAACAATAATTAGATAATTTCAATAAAAAATTTAATAAAAACAAGCTAAAGAACATGTTAGAATAAATTTAAATAAAACAGTAATATTACCTCTATCATCAAGTGGCTCATCATCTGTGAAGAGGATGTTGGCACACCCTCTCCAATCCAAACCAGCATACGGACAGGGGACCAGAATGAAGGGATGCTCATCGACACTTGTTATCAACTCCAGTGCATCATGCGATATCCTCACCGAAAACTCAGACTCACCCCTCTTGGTCATCATCTATTCCCACATCTCAATCCATACATGCAACATCGGCCTACGAGGCTGCCGAAAAAAAGTAGGCCTCATCTCTGGAAACCTCTCAAAAAATAAACAAAATAGCTTTGAAGCAAAATGGAATTTCACCTTCCCTTGTGCATGATCACGACATCTATCTAAAGTTGTACATAACTTCTGCAAAAAAATGGTAGACCACCTAACAAGTCGTGGATCTTGTACTAAAGAATCAACATAAAATAGAAGATGGAAACCTATGTGTTGCTCATCGCTGGTGTTGTGTGAAATGGTCCAAATCAGTGTGAGAGGCACCTCACATCCTCTCTACCAAATGAAGCAATACATAACTGACCTCCGGAGACCTGAAAATCTAAAGGAGACAGTATATCTATGTTAATGTATCTTTTGGAGTACACCAACTGACTCCCTGTTGCATAGCCAACTGGGACCTTTGGGAATGAGGGAAAATACACCCCTCTCCTCGATATGCCAGTAATGAAATATATATCCTCCTTAGTGACTGTGTACCACTGGTTAGGACCAACCCGGAAAGCATGTAGGTGGGCATTCCACCCGTGGATAAGACGTCGCAAAAACACACCATGGCCCTTTAGGGATGTAGCCACCTCATAGAAATTGAGGAGGCCTACCTGCCTTAGGATCCACTTGGTAGCTGTTGTAATAGGGTGAGGGTACACATCTCTCTCCCTCTCTCGTGCCTCCCACAGGCGAACCATGTTATACTGGTCTTCATGTTGTTTCTGTTATTCCCTCTCTTCTCTCATTTCACGTCCTTGAATCATTGACATATTAAATACAATTTTTTTATTAAATGAGACATGTATATAGGCATATACATATATAAAATTTTGAAAAAAAAAACAGGTGATGCGCCACAAAAAACAGACATGCGCGGGTAATAGTGCGTCTTTTTTTTTGTCACGCACCGGAGGCAGTGCACCAGAAAATTTTCAGCACACCGGAGGCGGTGCACCAGCAAATTTTCAGCGCACTGCCCTCCTGGCATTGTTACAAGGTCAAAGATGCGGTGGTATAACAGCCTGCACCGTTGACTATGTACCAGTGTCGGGAGGGCGGTGCTCTGACCCAACTATATGCCCCGGGGTGTCTACATAGTCAACCATGCATTCGTTTACCTAGCCACACCGTTGACCATGTCAAATTTCCAAAATGCGGTGCACTAACAAAATTACTTGCCCTAGGGCGGATATTTCCGTCAACGCACCACATTCACGCAATTCGACATGGTCAATGATGCGGTCGGGAAACTGACCGCACTGCACTTTTTTTAATTTTAAAAAATCACACTGCGGCCTATCGATACCGCCCCATAACCATTGCAGATACCGTTAGCACTAGTTGCAGTGCGGCCTGTAAATTTATAGGCAGCATTGCGAACTGGTGCGAGCTGAACAGCTCGAAAGCACTGCGCGAGAATTTTTTTTTAAATAAGGTGAATTTTAAGCTATTTTACAAAACTAATCTGCTAAAAGGTTTGATTATGGAAAAACAAGGAAATTACCTATACATTTGGCCATCGAGGAGGCATATTGGCTGTAGAATTTGCAAAACTAAAATTTCCCACCATTTTGCAAAATTCAAAATGGAGATGGTGGGCAATGGACATCAGCAGTGCATGCAATGGGAGTAGCAATGGCAGGGCACCTCACACAAGGTAAAGTTGCACCGGTGCTTGAGATCTTCGGAGCACTAAAAAGTGAAATATGCGTATTTTTTGTCGTCATTTTTTTTTTATTTAACCTTGTTCCGATGCGCAGGTTTTATAGGCGCACCAGAGCGGTTTCTTAAAAAATGCATTGGGTTGTTTCAGTTTTGGCACGGGGTTTTAGGATGCACCTGTGGAGAATATTTGTAAAGCACAGGTGTGCTACAATAATAAGACACACTGGGCAGGTTTGTACCGAGCACACGGTGTCCCGATGTGCCAATGTTTTGTGCGCACGGGTGCTTTCTCTAGTTGAATGCATCAATGCGGTTTAGGATGATAAACACACCGGAAGAAAAACATTCGAAAAAACCTCCACCCGCCAATCTCCTCTAGTAACCTCCACTACAAATGGATTTTTGGGGTATTTTTATAATGGGTTACTCAAAAACATCGACTAGAGGGTATTTTCCTTGTAGTGTATTCCTTTAGATAGTCGTGCAGTCTTGGGTATGCAGAAAGTCACCATCCGGGACCACTTGGCACACTTGAAAAAGAAGATTCCCACTCAAGCCATCCAACAACAGCCACCTTGGAGCCACCTTGAGGCCTTAAGTGTAGTACATAAAGGAATCAACCTCCCACTCTTGTGTCAACATCCATCTTGTACTAAGAGAGGGAGGGAAAATTTCAAATTTTCCTATAAAAGACTGCCATGCGAAGATGAACAGGAGAACACATTGTTATACTAGCCAAATTTCTTCAGAGAAAACTAGAATTATGTTGTCCAAGTAACAAGGAGTGGAAGGATTCATCTTTTGGCCATCGAACACCTCAATCCCATAGAATAAGTTCACCAAGTGTCTGTTATTCTACCACCCGTCAAGGAGAGAGAGAGGTTTGTAAGAAGCCTAAAGGGAAGAGACCCCCTTTCCTTGAATATTAGAGCTCCATAGCTCTAACGATTAATTTCAAGGGATTTAGCATCCTATTCTCTTATACCATTAGCAACTAATAAAATGGTAAGAGTTATCTATTTGGATTAGTAGTGTGTTTGACTCAATTGAGCTTGTTACTGTACATGATTATTTTTTTTCTTGTTTCTTATTTATTGTAGCATGCTATGTTATTTACTTAGTTTAATACATGTTATTTTGTTCCACGAACAATCTAACAAACCTATTGACCTGTTACTTTCTTGTAGGAAAGCAGCCTCCCCTATCAAGCACAGTGTATTTCGTCCGCCCATGCGTCGAAAACACTACATCACGAATGGCGACTCCACTTATTTCTTCCTTTTAAGCTAGTGGTTGTTGATTGCACGTAATCTCTCTTGCCCAGACTTGCTGCAAGATCAATCCTGCTTCCCCTAAACACTTTTCAGTCACCCTCAGTGAGAAATTTGGCTTAGAGAAGGTGGAGTTTTTAGACACCGTAAATCCGCGCGCATTCATCCCAGATAGATGTGCGAACCGTGCGCCTATGAGAAAATAAGCCACGCGGAAGAGAGTGAGCACATTTTTTACTTCTTTTTTTCATTTTTAGCAGTTGTAAAGTGATTGGAAACGCATAATAAATTTTCCATCACTGTGTTCTGGTGTTTCATGACTGGTAAGGACACTTTTTTCTAAAATTTAGCTTAGAAAAGAGTTTGTTTTAATTTTAGTTCTTTATCATAGCAAATCACACATAGTTTAAGTAGGGGTGAGTAAGTGGCCTTCAATCCAAAAATTCTATTCGAACAAACTATTTTCTGGTAAAATAAACCAAACACATAGGATAATTAGAGAAAATTAGGTGGCCCATAATTCCACACATATTTATCTAGTTTTTGTTTTTTCAATTTTTTTTCATTAGTTTACTTCAATTTTTTGCATTAGGATTCCGGACCAGGACCAAAATATCGAAAAGAAGGCAAGTAATCTCCTCCATGCTTACACCTCTCAGTGAGCCTGGGTATGCATATAAAACCTTTCTTAAGATAATTTTCCATCTCACTATAGTGCAAAACTTAGTCTAACTAGGCAAAGTGTAAGCGACCCATCATCCACACATTGTTTATTTTCTAGAAGGAACATTCACACATAGTGTAATTAGAGAAGGATTGTAACGGATCACCGCATATCCATATATTCTAACATTTTTTATTTTACACTCCAAAGAACAAATGAAGCATTCATAATAACTGGACCAAAAGGCACCCAGTGTGTTGGGACCTTTGTCCTTTTCTTACAGTTGCTTCACCAAGGCACACCTTAAGAAAATTAAGACTCTCTAAAACTAACCACTAATTGAACTCACTAAATTATCCCCACAGGGGCCACAAAAGAAATTATAGTTCAGGTTAGGAGCATTGGGGATAGGCAACCAATAAGCCACCATGGTCATTCTACATTTTGAAACATAGATGTTGACTCTTTAGGGAGCTTAAAATCAGTCTATCCGCCCACAAAATAAAAATCTCGAGCACTATGGAGACCTATTTTAGAGGGGTTTAAACTTAGGCCCAGTGCGTGAAGTACTCTTTGGGGCTACCTGACCCATCTAGTGTTTGGTACTGGTAGTTGAATACCAAGAAAATTAAGACTCGAACGCTCACGTGGAACAATGGTAATTTAGTGGCCAATTCTAGGGCATCCTTCCCTATAGGTGACGGTGCACGTAGCACTAGATCGTCATAACTTTACCTTGGTTGATTCTTCGGTTGCTGGAACTAGTTCTTTCGGGACGTTAGTCCCAGTATCCATCAGAAAATACCTTCCTAAGGCCCGGTTACATTTGACAATGTAAGGATGATTAGGTATTTTTAGGCTTTTTCAAGTATCATACACGAAATAACCAAAAACATAATTTTTTTTCTTGATCACATAGCATTAATCTAAAGGAAAAACTTACCTTTTATTTTTCACTTTGTTTTATGTATGTGATCATATTTTCTTTGGTAATAATCTCCCTCCTCTAAAAAAACAAAAAATATTTCCAAAATTAACAGAGTTGACACCATAATGGACCCAACAGGACCTCGATGATCTAAATGTTTTTTGGACCTCCCCCCATTAGAGGGATGAGTGCTAGATCTTTTTCCATTTAGGTTTCAAATATGACACATTGCCACCATTATTGGATCATCCTTTATCGGGGAATATTTAGTTGGAAATCCCAAAGGGTCACTCACCACCATACCCGTGGAAACCCCAACAAGGTCACCACACACAACTCCTCCCATAACCCCTAGAGGGTAGAGGATTGATACCCCTCTGGGGAGTCAACAGAACACACAACAGGGTACTTCACAGGGTAATATTCCCCAGACACCCCCCATACATCATCACACTAAGATTCCTCTTTTTCCCTAGTACCTAATGGCATTCAATACTTAGTTACGTTTTTTAACATCATTAAAACTCCTAGATCTATCAAAGCTAACTAACGACACCATTGCGCATAGCCCCAATTGGCCCCCCATGCCTATGAAGCTCCCCTAGGACATTCCAAAATTTGAAGAGAAGAAACCGGAAGGCCCTGGAAATAATATTATGAATTTCCACCTATGGTGTTCGTCAAATAGTATTATTGATGATACTATTAGACTGAGACTGTATCAACGCACCCTAACCAGACCTGCTGCGAAATGGTATGTGGAGTAGCCTTCTGCTTTGCATGGAACCTTGAGCACCGTTGCTACTACATTCCTTACATATTTTCAGCCACCCATCCACCATGATTCGTGGATGGAGTTACTGACTGATTCTATGAAAACGCATGTTCTCCATATCTCGGGCCATATCCACAAATGGCGGTGACTTCGTAGTTTGTGCAAAGCCAAACTCGATGATAAATTCATACTCGACTTGTTTTAAAAAACTCTCATAGCAAAGATCTCAAAATATGTGGCGACCCAAGGACCTACCTCCGAGGATGACTCCATTTTCAAAGTCGAGCAGCTCGAACTTATATATACGCAGTCAGGATACATTTAGAATGTCCTGCCTAACGCCCCACACATTCATACTTATAGAGAGTTTCTTGACGCATAAAATACTGCAAATAGCTTGATTGGGTCATTGACCCAAGGTCACCTAGGCAGAAATATCCATTACCCAGGTTACTCGTATGATTCTAACCAAAACATCACACAACCTAGCTACCACTAGAGTCATTATGCACCTCTTTAGAATATGACAAATAGGGTGTCATCATACCATCATTAGCAAGGAGGATCATACCCTCCCTCGCAGGGGACCTAGTTTTCATCTAGGAATGTTGATGGAAGAGATCCCCCCTAGCAACCATACACCAACCAAGGACAGGGAAATCAACATTCCCCTTCCCCGACACAAAACCCACCACCGCAAAACAACATGTTGGTGACCTTCATGCAACCTTCTCAGGCTTAGTCATGCTAGTCTTAAGACCAGTATAATTGTAGTAATCCTCCCAACTCAGCAAGAAAAAAACCTATGAATAATAAAAAAAGAGACTCTCAACAAGGGGGCAGTAACCAGCAACACCCCTCGCGATCTCAATCTGGGAGCAACCTCAACCGAAATAAAAAAACATGAACCAAAAAACTCCCAAGGGAAGAACAAGAGGGTGAGTCTGTGGATAAACCATTCTTTTGCTATATGTAGTGAGTATGACCATTACACTCATCACTGTCTCGAAATCCATGAATTGAAAAAAATTCAGGGTAATCATGGACAAGGGGGACCTACACAACAAACCGTTGTAATACAGGAGCCCTTCCCCCACCAAGGAGTGGTTAATACCCAATAGAAACAACCACCCCCAAATGATTCTAGGAACAACAACCATGAAATTTACATGATTGGAAAAGAAATGTTCTTCCACACAAGTATTTCAAACTATGATGCCCCCCAGACACCAACTCGTCAGGGGCAAGCACGAGTGCACCTACTGCACCATTGACTATATCCAAAATACATGTTGAGCCCCTGCCAAAGATGACTAAGGGTCCAACTAGTTGCATAGGATACCACTCAAAAGCGACCCATAACTACAAAATCGTGGGCGATTTAACACAAAATCCCGCTACCATGTCAGCTTTATAGGTCCTACAGTCTTTCCCAAAATAGTGGAAAGCCTTACTTTCCACATTAGGCGCAATCGACCCTTCTCATTTGTGCCTTGTGGCTTTTGACTTAGACAAAGCCACCCCTAGGCTTCCTTCATTGGTATCCTTTCAGATATCAGTGTCAGTCCAAAATATCACCATACATCGATGTATCATCGACGAAGGTGCATATACATGCATCATGTCCAAGTCTATTTGGAAGAAGTTGGGATCACCTAAAATGAAGTCATCTGATATCATGCTCAGAGCATAAGACGTGTACCCTTTTTCTCCCGTTGGTCTGTATCAGAATTCCCCTGTTAACTTGGCCGAAAAAAAGGTACTCATAGACATTGAAGTCTTGGATGCTCATCTTGACTACAATATACTCCTTGGGTGGACTTATATGCATGCCATGACTACCATAGCCTCCTCTATTTTCCCGGTGATGATGTTCCCTCGCGACGACAAAATCATCACCATTGACCAACTGACATACTATGATAAGAAACCAATGACGGATTTTGATGTCGTTCTACCTTATGTACACACTACTACGGAGTTGCTCATGTGGTACCAATAATATGGACCCGATCAATTCAAACCATCATCAATCATAGGATCATTCCTAGGAGATCCCCATGTCATACCAGAAGCAACCTCATATATCACAAGGGCATCGGTGTGCATGATGTTATCATCAAACACCGAAGCTAGCTCGGATATGGAGACTAGTAATACGGAAACTGAGGCCATTGGAATGGCCTTCCTACCCAACGCCATCTCCCAAACCCCATTCTTATACCCTCCACCTGGTTTTGTATCACAACAAGTCTTGGAAACAATAAATTGCCAAACATGTCTTTCACAATACATGTCTGGTATTTGGTCCCACCATCCATGCTGGGAAGCCCTGGCATCACTTCTACAAGGATAACCCCCATCACTCCTTCGGAGGCGACACCGGTTAACAAGTCTCCCGTAGCAGCACCAATTAGAGCAACCAAGAAAACCAACAAAAAAGGGAAGAAAATAGAAAGCCCTAGCATACAAGGGGAATTCCAACCTTGTGCATTATGCGATATCGTAGGCCATCCTACCAATATTTTCCTAGAATTAAATGAATTTAAACCTCTTCTAAGCACCGAAAGAAATTTCGTGGCCCCAAGTTCCCATAAAAAGGATCACACCAGGAAAAATCAAGGGAAAACATTACAGACCAACCACATGTGCGCAATCTGCGACCGTTATGGGTATTACACTCATCACTGCCTAAAGATGCCATGATATAGGGATGACTTGCACACCCTAGAGAAATCATACCAAGAGGATTCCTCAAATCCCCCCATGCAGACAGATGAGGGGGAACCTCGAGTCATACTTTACCTACAAGAGGCGAATCAGTCACCTGAATGACCACCTCCCCCTCGGTATCACCCTCCACCTCCTATTCAACTATGTGCACTCTGTGATGAATGTGATCATTTCAGTGCCCACTGTGCAGCCCTAGAGCTGCATTAGAGATGTTATCTTGTTGACCCCGTATACTACGATTGCTTACGAGCAGTCTAATATGCGTGTCAGCTGAGTTCTAGTGACCACCTGGTTCGTCATTTCCATTATATCCCCCAATTTCGTTCAACGTTAAACAATTTACGCATGGCCATAGTATGTCTCTCCTTAGCAGATGGATCAGATACAAAATCCATGGAAAGCTCGACAACGCAAGAATATATTTCAAGTAGGTCCATACTCTTCATGTTACCAGAAAAGAAGTCAGTAAAGGGGCACATCGTCACCCCCAACAGCCCTCCACAGCTAAGTCCAACCTATTCATTATGCAATGCAAGTAACCATTTGGTTGCCCAATGCCAAGACCTATAATCGCTCCGCAAATGGTATCCAATCACTTCAGCAACCCAGAGGGAAGGGAGTACCGAAGAAAGACAGTATTGTCTGGTCTGTCAGGGAAACCATAAAACTCGACACTATACTTACATATCCCAGGTGTGCCCTCTAATAGACATCATAATCTCGTTGGAGGCGCAACACCCAGATAAAGTTGGTCTAGAACCAAGACAACCTAACGCAATGCAAGCTGTCCCCAGGCAGCCTGACCCCCATCAATACCAAAATGTTAGGAGAGCTAAATCAACACACTATCCTAGCAGGACCCAGGACCAACCAAGGATGGCATGCGATCTATGTGATAAAATTGACCATCGAGTTAATCAATGTAAGGAACAGGAGAACCTTACAAACAACCTTCGCATGGTCATACCCATCCGTAGATCAATCTCTCTAATCAAGAGGAGATCACACACTGTTATTGTAGGATTTTCTCACAATTCCACCATACGATGGACTATGAATACCTCCCAAGGCTACGAATGGCAAGAGGAGTGTTACTTATAAACTCCCTGAAGGAGATAGACCATCCTAAACTGAAAACTCAGATATGGAAAAAGTAGAATCATACACCAATTCCTAATCCTTTCCAAGCATCCACTTGAGGGACAAAGAGTAACATTGGTTCTCATACCATCTACTAAATATGTACCATGATACCATGCACCATTTTCACCAGCCATAATCACGGAACAAATTCATGCCCCTTAATGGAAACATTTAGGTGCCTATGCACTCAGCACAACTTCCAAATCCAGGAAAGTGCAAGTACCCTTAGTATGCCACGTGAGGAACCTAAGCTTGCTCTCATGCAAGCCACCACAATGGAAATTCCTCCACCATCCTACATCGATGACACGCAACACCACATACGATTATCTCCTCATGCATAGGAACCATGACTAGTTTTTTCTGCTCATAAGTCATTGGTGTCGAGATTGCTACAATTACAAAAGTAGTTGTACCATCGACAGTGGAAATTCAATCCGTCTGCACCCTGTCGACCTTGTCTGGTTCCACAACATCGACTATGGAATCCTATTTATGTCTGTCAACCAGCTCCGTTAGGACTGAACCACCTCCTTAGGGCTTCACACAAAATCACTCCCCTCAGATACCTTGTTCCATTCAGACGAGGATATTTTGGAGGCCATGACAAAACCAGATTGTCTGTGGGATACAATGCATCACCGCTTGTTTTTTCTTCCCAAAAAGACGTTTTTCCCAAACAACCCAGAACACCAAGAGATGTATGCTATCAAATAAAAATATTTCCTTCCATCTAGGAAAGTCTATTGGTTCAAAAATCCCATCACAACGCCTGACGCATTCGAAGAAGGGAACATGTCCAATATTTCACCAATCATCAAGTTAAATATCTCTAGAAACCCAGAAAAAATTGAAGAAATCTCACTGGGGGCAACATGCTCCCCAGACGAAGTAATCTCTTACAAAAACTTGTTGCAAGAGCATAGAGACATCTTTGCATGGGAATATGTAGAAATGACAGGGCTTAGTCCCACTGTCGTAAAGCATCATATTGACACCTTGCCCGACATACCACTGATACGCCAGTACGCTATCAAATAAAAATATTTCCTTCCATCTAGGAAAGTCGACTGGTTCAGAAATCCCATCACAATGCCCGACGCATTCGAAGAAGGGAACATGTCCAATATTTCACTAATCATCAAGTTAAATATCTCTAGAAACCCAGAAAAAATTGAAGAAATCTCACTGGGGGCAATATGCTCCCCAGACGAAGTAATCTCTTACAAAAACTTGTTGCAAGAGCATAGAGACATCTTTGCATGGGAATATGTAGAAATGACAGGGCTTAGTCCCACTGTCATAAAGAATCATATTGACACCTTGCCCGACATACCACTGATACACTAGAAACATCGTCAATTACACCCATCTAAGGAAGAAGAAATTAAGCGAGAAATCGACAATCTTCACAAAGTTGGGTTTATATACCCCACAACTTACACATCATGGGTTTCCAGCCCTGTTCCCATACATCAAAAACATAGTGTCATGTGCATAACATCCATTTTCAGGAAACACTTCATGTCCATTCATCCATCATACATCAAGTCAAGTTTTACCCATGTCATGATAAAACCCCTTTCCCGGACCACCATTCTCATAATCAGATCAAATACGCACAACCGCATCTCACACTTGGCCTACCACACCCCCATCAGGAAAACCCATACGTGACACTTTTCATGCGCTTCACTACCCTCACATTGAGACTAACCAATGCAGCCCCCACCCTCAGCAAAAACACCCTCCTCACACCATAAGTGAGTGATCATTTTCATATTTATTGGGGCACCTGTCTCCGTGATTATACATCCAAACCCATTCTATATTATTTTGGCAAGCATACAAAGATTTTTTAAGTGAACACTCCCACCCATCCATCCAAATTTCTTACCTGGCAGCATTCCCTAATCACCCTTGGTCAGAGCTTCGCATTATTTACCCAACCCCACCATGACACTCATAACAACCACGTACCCACCCTAGACATCCTACCGACACCAGGGATTTCCTCACCATAAATTGTTATGACTGTCGCCACTTGCATTTACAAGCTCCGACCGTGGGCTGCTGAAATTCCATCATCAATTACAACCATTTGTTGCCATCATGCCTATGTTAACCTATCACACCCGCCTTGCTACATTAGAGACCTTGGTCCCTTGCATCAGTACTTCTCTCGGTTAGTTGAGGCTTCTTTCTTGTCGACTTCAACAACCATCTTCCAAGAAGGAGGCAGTACCTTGGATGGCTCCTCACATCAATAGGGGCAGTCTCGGATGACACTATGGCATTCAACATTTCCCATTAAGATCATTGATCCTCCTAACATTCAACTACAACACAAGCTTTCATGTCAAGATGGTATCGTACTTCACAATCGTTGCACTCTGTGAGACTTTGTCGAATACCCGTGCCATCATAACCATTCCTTTCAACAATTCTTACACGGGAAGGTCCCCAGTCAAAAAACCCATGCATATAATGAGAATTTTCTCTAAAAACATGCCATACCAATATTATGCATGTGGGCACCACATTCAACTTAGTTTCAAATAAAAAACGCCCCGGAGGGTGTTAGTAACCGTCGTCATCAACCAAACAATAGGTCGCTGCTACATAAGTGACACAGACAGAACCTTTATCTGTCAGATATGCTTTAACTAGCCAAATCAACACGAGCATGGGACATGCTCACCTCATAGATATATTGTATTTATTTTATCTCTTTCAGGTTTCCAACAAAGCATGGTACCTCTTTTACTCATGGAAAGGGGTCTCCAACCTTGGGTTTCACGTAGGTTACTCTCTCTCTTTCTCGAACGGATTATACAGAAAAGAAACTATAATGTATTTTGGCTATACAGTTCTTCCTCAACCTCATACATTAGGGGGAAACTGTTATCACTGTAAAATAGTATAAGAAAAACACATTAGGAAATGTCAAGCAGAAGGTACAAATAAGGATTTACAGGGAAGGAATACATTACAGGATCTGAAAATTTTAAATTTTCCTAAGGTCAAGCAGGAGAATTTATCAAATAGGGCACAAAAAGCACTAAACCTAAGCGATCGGCTTGACCTTTTCTTCGATAGCAGCACATATCATCGTGGTTATACCTCATATAGCTGCGATGTCCTACATATGCGGAAAGTCACCATCTGGGACCACTTGGCACATTTGAAGAAGAAGATTCCCACTCAAACTAGCCAAGTACAACTGCCTTGGATCCACCTTGAGGCCTTAAGTGCAACATACAAAGGAATCAACCTCCCACTCTTGTGTCAACATCCATCTTGTATTAAGAGAGGGAGGGAAAATTTGAAATTTGCCTATAAAATACTACCATGGGAAGAGGAACATGAGAACACATTGTTATGCTAGCCAAATTTCTTTAGTGCAAACTAGCATTGTGTTGTCCAAGAAGGAAGGAGTGGAAGGATTCAACTCTTGGCCATCCAACAACTCAATCCAAGAGAAGAAGTTCACCAAATGTTCGTTATTCTACCATCCGTCGAGGAGAGAGAGAGGCTTGTAAGAATCTTAAAGGGAAGAGACCCCTTGCTTTGAATAATAGAGCTCCATAGCTCTAAGGATTCATTGCAAGTTATTTATCATCCTATTATCTTATACCATGAGCAACGAATAAAAGGGGAAGAGTTCTCTATCTGGATTATTAGTGTGTTTGACTCGATTGAGCTTGTTATTGTACATGAGTATTTTGTTTCTTGTTTCTTCTTTATTGTAACATGCTATGTTCTTTACTTATTTTACTACATGTTATGTTGTTCCACTAAAAATCTAACAAACCAATTGACCTATTATTTTCTTGTAGAAAAGTAGCCTCCCCTATCAAGCATAGTGTATTTTGTCTGCCCATGCGTCGAATACACTAAAAAATCATGTCGAGAAGAATCTCCAACTATAAACCTATAACATTCACCAAATAATAATAAAAATTTGTTTGATGGGGCTAATCCATGCCTCATGCAATAACTTTGCATAGTTATAGTTTTTTAGCAGGAACTTTCCACATTTTCTTAGCAGAAGTTAATATGTTCTTGAATTTAAAATTTTGAATGAATGTGTTAATATTGTGTGCAGTAGAAACATGATCAAAGTTATTGGGTTTTTTATTGAGGTTGTGATCAGTTATAGTCAATTTTTATCATTGAGGATGAGGTCCAAACTTCACACATATGAATCTAATATTTCAAGCAACATATTGGGATTCTTTTCATTTTATATATAGTGTGGAGTTTATTATTTTGGCCACAAATAATTCCCTTAAAGATCAAAATGAACTTATAGATGATTTACTCTGTGTATATATATGTTTGTTGAATAAGTTGAATTCGTTGTTTGTTAGATTTCCATTCTTTTCCTTGTATTGAATTATGAGGTCTTGATTTCACTCTTAAAATGTTGTAATTAGATCTCAAAATGGCTTTGAGCCCTTGGAAGCATATATTTTTGAGCAATGTGTATTGTGCATGAAAACCTACTCTTCTCTTATAAAAGGGATCTTGTAGAAATTATTTAGGAAAAATCCTATGCTTGGCTTGAGACAACCATAAGGATCAATTTATATGGTTTGTAGAGACTTCTCATAGGAGAATGACTGACTTTAATTGAATCTAGGCTCCCAAAAGAAGCAAATAGGAAACAAATTAAACTTCAAAACATGACCTTTATTCTATTTTGTTTAGACGGAAACACAAATTATTTGAAATTATCTAAAAATGATCATAAACACACTATGTGACACTAGGAAAGGGTAACCATTGAGTTAGAAGTGTATTGTGTTGTTAAAAAATGATGGGTTGGGATATATTTGTTTCAAAGATTTGCAAAAGGTAGATGAAAAAAGGAATAGGGAAAAAGTGGAATACTGGATTCCGGATACATTTGTGAGGATAAATTTCTATGGTTTCACATAGACTTCTCATAAGAGAATGATTGACTTGAACTGAAGGGTTACCAAAAGAAGCAAATAGGAAACAATTTAAACTTTAGAACATGACATTTATTCTATTTTTTTTAGATGAAAACAAAAATTATTGGAAAGTTTTAAAAAATATCATAAAAAAACTATGTGACACCATGCAGGGGTAACCCTTGAGTTAGGAGTGTATTTTGTTGTTAAAGAGTGATGGGTTGGGATGTATTTGTTTCAAATATATAATCCTTAGAAACCTAAGTACTGTCATTCAAGAGAAACTGGTTACTAAGTAGGTATCTCCTATGGCAACAAGAAAATCGTTTTCTACTCAATAAATGTATTCTTCCACTTTGCAGACACTCTAAAACCACATTGAACAAAGCCCTCTAAAACCACATTGAACAAAGCCTGCTCAGGGGAATGGAAGAAATTAAGAAAATATAATAGGAGTTAAGTTCACTCTAATATGGACATCACAACTCGTGAGCCTTGCACACTATGACAAAGAGGTCGAGGTCCTTTTAAATGAAATATTCTTTGATGGTTTACTTGCTTGCAATATATTTTTATGACCTACAGCATTGTCGATTGGGAACTGAATTGCTTTACTCTGAATGAATGAAAGGCTATAGGATGAACTTGGCATTTCATCACATACATATCACGTTTTATTTCTACTCTGCTACTCTTACCTATGTCAAGGCCTGGCATTTTCTTTGCAACATCAAATGCAATTTCTAGTTTTATACATCCCATCTTTTCATACTGCAAAAATTACATTTCTCTAGAAAATAATTATGTATGCTAGTAATACCTACCTATAAGACTACAATATTACTCTAGGAGTTCCCTATTATCCTAAGAAAGCTTAATTTCAACTACGTGAACTGTGTTGACTGCATACGAAAAAAAAAAACATATAAAACATACCTCGCTCAGAAATGCAACAGAAACAGCTAGCAGTTGAAGTTTGTAAAACTACCTGACGCTCTACAATCTGTTACGCAGGATGCTTGGAAGATGGACTTAAAGCAATATAAGAGGACACTTCATGGAGAAGATACGAAAAGGGAGTAGGTCAGATGGAAGTAGTTACATTCAAAAAATATATCACCGACAATAATGACAAGGTTCTTAATGCAAAATAATATTGATGGAAGCAGTTATAGGAAATAAAAATATATCACTGACAATAATGACAGGGTGCTTGATGCAAAATAATATTCCTGGAACACCACCATCATTTCACAAACAAATCCCGAACACTATAAACCACACTGCAAACCAACAAAATTTAAGTAATTTTTTCCATTAGTTAAGTTGGTTTTTAATTGAGAATTTGCTTAAAACTTTGCATAACAAACTCAAAAAAGTCATGATTAGATTGTATGTTTTGGTGAACGCTATGATTCATAGCCTGCGATATGGATAACGATGAAATAAAAGTTATTTCACCACTCCTGAAAAAGGAACTGAAATAAAAGTTCTTTCACCACTTCTGAAAAGGAACTGAAATCATAGTTCTTACAAAGCTACTGAAAAGCAGAACTATGGGACGCACAAGTACATGTATGACCCATTATTATATTAGTGTGTAAAGAAATGCTTAAATAGTTAAGCACATGTGTTTGTTGTTTAAATTTTTTTGTTGCTTTAAATAAGAGGTTGGTTATATATATATAAAGAAATTAGTTGCAATATTAGAATTAATTAAGGGTTTTATTTATTTTTTACATACACCAAGTTAGAAGAGTATTTAGAGGAAGCTTGACAAGTAGTTTTGATGAACTTATTCCAAGATGGGTATGATGGTTAATACTAACAAAATGAAAGTCTTGATAATTATATCAAGAAAGATCACATATGATACTTTTTATATGACAACTACAACTTGGAGGAAGTGTCTTCCTTCAAATGATAATGAACTTGAAAAATTGTAAAGTATCAAATATTTAAATATGTGATTTAAGAAAAAACACCTCTATGAGACTCTCATAGCTTCTATTATTCTATATGGATGTGAAGTTTGGGGATGTAGTATATTCAAACAGAAAGATAGAACAAAGTCAAAAGAAAAACTAACCTATAATCTAAAAATTAAAGGAAATAGACCCTACCCTATCCTCCCCATAGAAACAAGTCATTCCCCTTTTAAGAGCATTGATATGACCATGTATATAATGTATAGGAAGAGGTTCAATAACATGGAAGGCAAGAGGCTTGATATGACCAGGTATATAATGTATAAGAAGAGGTTAAATAAGATAGAATCCAAATTGAAAGTCAAATAACATGGAAGACAAGAGGCTTCCTAAAATTGCTTACCAAGACGATTGAAATATTTTGTAATTTTCTCTAAAATTATCCATTTTATATTCAAATCAAATCTAAATTTCAAAATATTTATCACATTACCAACCATCTTAACCTTTTAACTCAATATAATTATTGTAACCTTGAAACACTTCTATTAATATTCTTTTTGAGCATCAAAATAAAATTCTAAATAATATCTTATTTTTTAAAATTTCAATCAATATTAATATTCCTCATCCTTCTTTACAATATAAGAAAAAAAAATAACTCAATCTGCACTAACTAAAATTCAACCTATCACACCATCATGGAGGAAGAATTATGTTTTACTGAATATTAAATATAGAGGTATCTAACTATTTAGTGATGTTTACAAAATTTAATGACAATATATCTATCTTCAACCCAGGGAGTCACGTGACATGGACTCTCCATGGCTTGGTTATCGCAATCCAATTACCTCAAAATATATCCCTATGGTTACAATTATAGGCTTCATTCACGGGTATCCTTCTCCCTCAATCACAAGAGCTGCGAAATGAAATATCGATAGTGTAAAAGAGGACGGCATCGTCTACCCGACAAAAGCTGGAAGAAACAGAAGAGCTCAGTGTCTTGCGTTAAAGTGACTTTACAAAAAGATAAACACGACATATTATGCATTCACCAGTCTCAATGTGGTTGTCAGCAGTCTCAATGTGGTTGTCAGCAGTTCAAGCGGAGAATCACATCGCATTGCTGAATCGAATCACTCAATGCAAAACTTTGGGGTAAGATACTACTTATGTAATTTTATTTAAATATTTAAAACATTTTAATGTTTAAATTGTATTTTATTTTGTATAAATTTTATGAAATGGATTTATATATAACGATAAAGTTGTGCTTTATTATGATGTATTTTAAATATATTAATTTTTTATATTGGCTACTTATTTTTTTTTATTAATCTTATTCTAAATATTTTTCTGGTGTTAAACTTATTATGTTAATAAGAGTTTTTTAGTTTACTATGTTATAGATGTTGCAATGTTTTGTTTTTAAATATTTTGCTTTGGTCAAATAAAATAAAAATAAATTAATGTTAAAATAAAAATTTTACCGTCATATAAAAAAACAACTTTGTGTTAAAATAAAAATTCTACCAAGTTTCGTAGTCAGCTCAATTGGCTATAGAAGTAATAAGAAATATGTGAGATCCAAGATTAGTGGGTGGTTGTTTGTGAGCTCTATGTTAATGAGAATCCATGATATTGCCTATAATATTCATAAGGAATATAACCTATTTAAAGGGGGATTAATTCATCTTAGGTCCATCTTAACAATGGCTGTTTTTTGAGTTCAAGGTTAATGAGAACTCATGCTATTGCTTATGGTACTTATGAGGAATATAACATATTTAAAGGGGATAAATCCTTCTAGGTCCATCTTAACATCTAATCTACCAAGCCTCCAAACAAATCAAATCTCATTTTAAAATGTAAAATAATTAATCATGAATCTAGACGACTTTGTACGTTTAAAAATGTAATTTGATTAATATAAAATTGCAATTTTATGAACAATTATATTAATAAAATTTTAATAATTTTAAAATGTCAAAAAACTAGAATACTTAAAATTCGTTACGAGGGAATTTTGAAAAATATTGAAAAAAAATTAAAAATGTATTTTAATTAAATTATGAATTTTTTTTATTATAATGGGTTTTAATAAGTTACAATTAATAAAATAATATTTATAAAATCATTTGAATTTTATTATTTTAAGAATAAGAAAATTATAAGAAATATAAATATAGATAAAAATTAATTTTAATTAAATTATGAAATCAAATACTTAAAACAAATAAGAATAATATTAAATATCTCACTTTTAATTTTGAATAAATATTCACACGTGTATTATAATTGGATAATCGGATTGCAATAAAATTTATTGAATAGAGTAATTTTTAATTTAGTTTGTTTGTTTTTTTTTCTTGAAAATTATGGAAAGTCTAGCAAGATTTTAATAAAATATAGCAAATTTTTTTGTAAGTTCAGGTTATAATGGTCAAATTTCAAGATTTTGTGTGCCTTGGAAGTTTTTGTTGGTCCTTAATTCATTTTCACTATCAAAAATATAATTCAAATACTATAGATTTTTTGAATTATTTTATGGTTAATTCCTCCACCTCTATAAACTTCTCCATAGAGTAATATTTACATAATTAGATTACATTTACAATAAACTTATATTTTAACAATACTTTAATATTAGTAAATTAAAATATTTTAAAAAATAAAATTAGCTTTTATATTTTATTATTATTTGAATAATAAAAATGAATGAAAATTTAATTAAAAATAATTTAATTTTTTAAAATTATAAAAGTAACTATTTAATATATTTTAGCCCCAGTGGGGTAGGTGAGCTGGTAATTGAAATGCTGTGAAGTTCGTTTGTAAGGCGAGCTCGTACAGGAGGTCACGAGTTCAAATCCCCCAGATTAAAGCAGAGCGTGTGGAGAGGGTCCCCCAGATTAAAGCAGAGCGTGTGGAGAGGGGTAGACCCATGTTCCCAATGGGTATAGTGATAGCAGTCAGAATTGACCTCGTGTAACGTGAGTCGCGAGGCTGCCCCAATTGCTGAACCCACTGTTAATATATCTATACATATAATTTTTTTTTATTTTTAAATAAATATTTAAAACGTATACCATTATGACATTATTTTAAAATTTTAGCAAAGTTGTAATTAATAAAATAATACAAAATATTTCATAAAAAAATAAAAAATAATATTAATTTTTTTAATAAAAACACATAAATATATATGCAATGTCTATATAATGATGTACTCATTTTAACTAATGTGACGTGTATATAATGATGCATTGAATATCTAGAATGTAATCAAATGCTTTTTTTAAAATATTTTAGTAAAATTATAATTAATAAAATAATAAAAAGAAATATTTATAAAGAAAAAGATACAATATATAATTATATAAATATATATGTAATGTCAATATAATGATGTGTAAGTATATATTAATAGTTAAAGTGAAGTTTTTTTATGGGGTGACTGACACGTGATAAAAGGGGCTCTGGATCCTCACGTAATGTTAGTTGTTAATCATGCTAAGAGTAATGAGACAAGATGGGGACTCTCGACTTGTCAATGGAACTATAGGGAGAATATGAGGTTTAATTGTTTGTTTAGGTGGAGGATGACCTTAGTGTGTGTGGCGGGCGATGAGAACATAGGGAGAGTGGAAGGGAAACAATTTTGTTCACTTGCCAGGTTTCTGACGAAAGATGAAAGGCTAAGTTCATAAGATGCCGATGGGTGCCATAAGTCTATGGGTCTCGTTTTGTCTCCAAGAATTTGTATGGGATCCCGAGGCACCACAAGCATATAATTGGGCTCGAGTAGTTGTTTGCACCTTCTTTGGTCTGTGGTATCTTCACGTGGTGACCACTAGTGCACTGCAATAGTGGAACCTTGTCATCTTCCAAGATTGGGTAATTCTTTTTCGCTTGGTCTGGTTTTTGTGGGTTGCTTTTGATTTAGATTTTGTTGTTAATATTTGGGTAATTAGTGAAGGAGGATGGTCGCTTTGTTGGGCCAAGATAGCCAGTCGCCCGGGGAGGAAGTCTGACCGACAAGTGAATTGGTATGGGAATCACCAAGGAGGGGAGATATTTAGCATGATATGTATGTTTTCTATGACCCCAGTCCACCAAACTCTATGCTTACTAAGTCCTACCTATAAGTTCCTATATCCCTCCCTTGTGCTAGTAGGTTCGCCTAGTCTAGGGGTTGTTGTGACTTGGGGTCTCGGGGGGAAGAGATATTATTCATGGGTGTGTAATGAGGATCGGAGTGTAAAAAATTTAGACCCTCTAAAACTAGAGTGGTCGTCTTTGTCGAATTAGGGGTAGTGTGCTAGCCCATCATTCCATTTATGTGAATTTGAGGGGTTCGAGCATCCCTATGGAATTGGGTGTCCGAGGGCAGCCTGGAGGTGGTCAGGTGATACCCATATACAGAGCCTAGGATGAGCCATCGGTGAGTGCAGGATGGAAGGAATTGAGGGCCAGTGCACGTGGGTGTGCCAGTGCCTATGGGAGTGAAGAGACTGCCTCAGCTTATGGGAGTGTGATATTTTTTTTCCCGCAAGTATGCAAAGAAAAAGAGGGAGACCTTGTCGAGGGGGTGGGCAATGTGGACATGCTAACAAGAGAGGTGGTGGTGCCTTTTCGTCCCGCTAGGCACATTCAATGAGCCTGACTAGAGAGGAAGGGCTCTCTCAGATTCTTTGAATGCATCCTAGCCACGTAGTCGAGGCTACCACATTGGAATCCATTGTAGAAAAACCTAGGAGGATCCAGGCCAACCTGGACATCCTCTGGGACCATAGGTACGAGGACCACAACAATAATGTTGCCTACTCAAACCACATCCAATTCTCCCAAGAGTAAATTATTGAGCAACTAACACATGTATGTCATAGCAAGTGCATAATTCATGATCACGTGTGTGAGATTGAGGAGCATGACCAACAAATGAAAAGGGAGCATCCAACTCATGCAGATATGCATCCACCATGTCCACCACCCTCATATGAATGTGTTAGTTTGTGTCTTAATTTTAGTAGTTTTTTTACTTGTATAACTAAGAACCCCTCCGGAAATAAGGTGCAAATTGAAAAACCTTATATTGTATATACCAACTCTCGTGGCAAAAAAATGATATAGGAGTGAGACAAGACGAGTTGATAACAACACTATGTACTAATTCTAAGTTAAAATAAAATTGATATTATGAAATAAAAAATAATTTTTCTTTATAAAATTATTACATCTAAAATTAAATAATTAAAAGTGAATATATCTTTTTCTATATATATAATAGTGAATAGTTATGTGAAAATAACGTTTTCATACTTGTAAATTAATTTCATATCATACTTATAAATTACATAATTTATATAAAATTTAGTATCCATACTTAATTTGTGTGAAGTTTGGTATCCATTAAATTTTAGGATCAAATCTGCTGAAAGAAATGAAACGAAAGACCAAATTATTGAAAATAACGTTCACAACCTAAATTTAAACAAAATAAATTAAACATGTAACCTACCAATATAAATAAAAATCGGTTTTGACTAGTGTTAAAAAAAAGTGTTTAATTTTTTATATTTAATATATAAAAAATTAAAATGAGAGAGTTTAAATTTACAGAATATAAACCGAGGAAACACCAACCATCATTTGGAAATTTTGAAGCTCCATATTTACATTCAAAAAACAAGTCCCCCATTTTGTACTTCGATTGCGATGGCGGTGTTATGGCCTCTTTTGGAGGTAAACGAAACACAGCTAAAAGTGGATAGATACTGCTTTAGGGCTCAGCATTGAAGTTTCTTATTGTGGAGAAAGGACTAACAGCGTGCTTGTATATAACGAGGAACCGTAGAGGTAATATTCGCCATGAAAGTAGAGGTAATATTCGGAAAAAAAAGGCGCCAACTTGGCGGCGGTCACATGTGAATAGGGGGTGCCAACTCGCCCTATTTATAGCAGAGCAGGGTAGAGCAAACGTACCCATATGTTTCTTCTACAGATACGTCTCGAGATCGAATCGCCATGTCTCCCGCAGTTTTTTTTATTTTTTTCAGTGTTAGTGCTGCGATTCACGGTTCAGCCTTAGCAACGAAGGGCTTGAATCCCATCATGGCGGAATTTATCAAAACTTCGTGCAAGGTGACTCTGTATCCGCATGTCTGCGTTTCGGCCCTCTTTTCTTACCCGGACTCTCTGAATGCCACGCAGAGCGATCTCGTGAAGGCGGCCGTGCAGACGACCCTCGTTAATGCCCACAACGCTTCCGTCTGGGCCGCCGGCATGAAAGCGGCCAGAGGAGCTACGATGAGTAAAAGAGAAAAAGCGGCGCTTGGGGATTGTGTTGAGAATTTCGGGGTCACCACGGACCAGATTCGCGAGTCTCTGTCGGAGCTGGAGAAGCTGCGGCGCAGCACGTTCCAGATTCAGATGGGAAACGTCAAGACGTGGATGAGCGCCGCCCTCACCAACGAGAATACCTGCCTCGACGGTTTTCAGGGCGTTAAGGGGAGAGTTGAGGCCATGGTCACGGCTCGCGTTCATTATATGTGTAAACTCATCAGTAATGCCCTCGCTCTCATTAACAGATTAGCCGCCACTGGATGAGGAGAATGACACCCGACACCAAAAACATTAAAAAGATTTCGAAATAGTCATTAAGTGTGATTTTAAGGAGTTTCAGTTAGATTTTTTTGGGTTGAAACTAGATTTTTTTGGGTTGAAATTATGTAAAAATATTTGTGTTTAAATTTTGATTCGGGTTATTTAAACTGTTTTTTTATTGCTCAAAAACTTGTAAAACATTTAGATAACATTTAGATTGTGATTTTAATGAATGCTGGCCTCATCATCTACAAATAAATGAGAAAACTTTCCAAAAATATATTATTAAATACTACTATTTTTCATGATACTCTGTATGTATATTATAGGTTCTCTCCTGTCCCTCTGGGATTATGTCAAACTCAGAGCTTCTTTGACTTGTACTTTTCGCATCATGGTGATATAATATCATATATCTCTGGTTGGAAAAATTGCAAGGCTTGGGGTGATCAAAGAAAAAGCATGTAGTTTCAGAATCCCTTAACGCAGTGTTAATGGGTATGTCCACATGAATTTCATAATTCATTGTCTGGTTGTAGCGGCAGTCGTTCAAGGTGAACATGGTACATTTGCTTTTAGGTTTTGATGAGCTGGTATCGTTTACATCAACTTTAGTACCATACAGCGAACAACATGGACCCCTCATTAAAGCATTCACAACATGATATGCGACATAATATGCTACGTTATGTAGTGTCAAAGGTGCTTCTTATCATATAATAAGCATCATATCATAAATCATTAATTTTTTTTTATTTTTTATTAAATAGAAAATAATGGTGTAAGTGTAAACACAGCTGGAAAATAATCTAGAAATTATGGGGAGATTATGAAAAAATATGGTAGAATTTTTTGAAAATGTAAGTAGAATTTTTTGAAATGTAGAAATTATGGGGAAATTATGAAAAAAATATGGTAGAAATTTTTGAAAATTTATTTACAATTGTGGAACTTCAAGATTTTGAATGCCTTATTGTTTTTGACAGTGTTGAATTTATTTCCACCATAAAAAAATGATTCAAACACTCCAATTATCTAATTTTTTGAAAAAAATTTAAATAAATACTAAACAAAATTATCTATCAAAACTATTTTATTGCATGTATAAACAACTCCAAAAATAATATAATATTTAAATTTTTATTAAAAACAATAAACCTATCATTAACTTAATACATAATATTTATTTATATAATACATTTATATTATATTATAGTTAATATTATTTTATCATGCCCTGTCTAATAGGTCCACTGCAATATTGTAATATCGAAACCCTTTATACGTTGTCAAAGTGATCCATCATAATGAGTACGGAGTTTTGGCAGTGGGCTATTTTTCTAAATGGTCTTCTTTTTCCGGTTATTTTTTAAGGTAAAAAATTTCTTTAATGCTAAGAAATCAAGACTATATATATATAACATTATCACGTGGCATGCACAACAAAATTGTTAAGGTGTGTTTTTTTAGTTGTTTGATAATTAACTAAGCACATTGGCATTTGTAACATATTTGTATATCTATGAACTTAACTTGTCTCATCTTTTAAGCGATAAAAATACCATCCTCATTTGTGGAGAGAGAATACAATTAATACATGAAACTCTAACACCAATGCATGTGCTATTTCTCATCTCATAAAGATGCTAAACGGTTCTTTTGTTTGGTTATTTTTTAAGTTGAAAAATGTCTTTAATTGTAAAATAACCTTCTCATGGGACATTCTCTTTTGATGTACAAGAAGGTGTGTGTTTTTTTCTTTTGAACCGTGTTAATTTATTTGAGTTTTTTTTATTTTTTTATAATTAACTAAGCACATTTGCATTTGTAACGTATTTGTAAATCTATGAATCTAAGTTGTTTGATTTTTTAAGTGATAAAAATACCTTTTTTTTACTTGTGGAGAGAGAATTTGTACAATTACTACATGAAACTTTAACATAATGTATGTTTTATCATAATTTTTTGGAAAATTACATTATCATTTGAGAAATAGGACTATAGGTCTATCTTAATCAAGGATTTTAGACTAAAAGGAAACCATATGTAATTTTTCATTGTTTAAATAGTATTCTTGAATTATATGCATTTTTAAGTATATATCAATATTAATTCATATTAAAATATTTTATTCATAACCTACATTGGATATTTTATTATATACAACATTAAAAGATTTTCGTTTAACCTATATATATATATATATATATATATATATATATATATATATATATAAAGTTGATATAAGTTTGTTAACATAGATATTCAAATAATTTATCTAAATAACGTGTTAAAATATTTTAGAAAAGTATAAGGTTTACTCATCCTATATTTTTTTACTTCTAATTAATTTACATGAAATGAAATTATATTAGGTCATATGGATGACTAATTAAACATCCTGAGCATATTATTCTTTCTTTTTTATTATGGCCGACATTGCTTTTCTATTTAGAGAATATTTTGTTTTAATTTAAGAAGAAGACACATGTTTTTTTTATTTTTTCTAAGTAAAACTAATTTCTATAATAGTGTACAAAAATTACAATCAAACTTCATGACAAGGGTTGTTGGACTAGCCATCCCCTGTTGGTTGAAGACAGAAAAAGCACTCAAAAAATGGGCTGCCTTTCATGGGGAAACCAACCCTTAATGAGTTCAGAGATTCAGAAAATGGGCTACCCTTCCAGGGGAAAACAGCTATTAGCATAAGCAGAAGTAACAAACTATGCAGACAGAGATAAAAATAGACATAACAACTATGAAGGAACATGTGTAAACTAAGGAGGAGGAGCTCCAAGGAGCTGCATCTACCAATTTTGGAATTCATGGTGCTCCTGATGAGGATTCTCCTTAATTATGAAGCAAACATAGTCAGGCATGGTCTCAAAGACCTTCTTTGAGAGTTGGGGGGTTATCTTCAGATTTTAAGTGGAGACCAAATCGATTTTCTTTGTCGAAAATTAGCGAGCCGCATGACCTGCTTTTGCATTTTTGTGTTGTGAGTCCTCCATTGGGTTGCTCCCACTGTTATCTGAGTCTTTCCCCAGTTTCTTGACCTGGAAGCTGACGGATTTATGTGGCAGATGGGAGGAGGAGCATGAAAGAGTGGATTTGCGGAGGCGTTTCCTGCAACCAGAGTTGGAGAGGTGGAGTTACTCCTCTGGAAGATGGATCGAGAAGTGGGAAGAGAGAAAATTTGGGTCGTGAACCTCAGGTTCTTCCATGGAAAAATAAATGGACAGGGAGCTTGCAAGAATTGGAGGGCGGGAGGGAGAGCCTCTACCTCATCCGCAACGACATCGCATCTAGTGCCTTCTGGGCATTGTCTCTGCTGAATGGGGGGACTGCTGGCCTGGAGCAGAAGGCTTAGAGTGAGACATAGGAGGAGCAGAGTAGCGGATGAAGCTATGACAAAGGAGGGTGACAGAGAATGAGAAGAGGATGCACAGATGGGAATAAACGCAAGAACCATGAGCCATAAATGGTTAGGAGGCAAGTTTCAGGAGCAGAGGTCGAGGGAGAGGCGTAATTTATTCAAGTGTTAGCGTCCTATATGCATTTAAAACTTTCATGTGGGAGGTAGGTGCAGCCACATGGAGGGACCATGTTCCCCCGCGACGTGAGGCAAAGTGGCATCCCAAATCAATCGTGTTGAGTACCGACATCTTGGGGTTGAATATCTTTGAGGACCAATTGAGTGCAGGAATTGCGCAGAGTCATCAGAAATGGAGTGGAATCTGCTGGAGATAAGAGGAGAGTTTTGATTCATTAGCTCTTGGCTAGGAGATCTGCAACTTCATTAGCTGATCTATGCACATGCAAGAAGGTAATGGCTTTGTGGAGTTGAAGCCATTGTTATAGGTTTTCCAGTCTAGAGGCTAACCACCAACTCTTGGAAATTTTGGATGAGGAGCCATTAAGAAGATGCTGGGCTGCATTAATGATGATATGAGAGTCCCCTTCAACCTCTAGGGGGAATAGATCATTCTCTTGAGCAAAGTTACGGCCTTAGATAAGTCCTTTCAATTCAGCAGAATTGTTGTTATCCCGACAAATGGATCCATAGAAGATGAGTAAAGGGGCGCCTTCAAAGTCACGAAATATTCTTCCAAAGATAGCTTCGCTCGGATTTCCTTTCAAGGCTCCACCAAAGTTGAGTTTGTAGAGATTCTAAGGAGGAGGACTCTAATATCTAGGAAATTCTGAGGATGGGTTGGTTGAATTGGATACAACGGAGTTGCAAGGAATAGAGAGGTTCTAATTGACCCAAATGAGGTGTTCTGAAGATAGATATGGGATATCTGAGTCTGTCCATTGATTTAGGGCTAAGGTCTCCTTTATATTGTTACAAAATTTTTTCCAAGTGATCTCTTAAGACATTGCCTTATCCTTGAAGATTCAGTGATTCCTCTCCTTCGATATGGTCCAGAGAAGTAGTCTAGGGATGAGCCGCTAGAGAGAGTTGAGATGATTTCTAGTGAATGGGGCTTTATCCCAATGCCAGATAGTGTTGATGACATCCTCGCACCTTTTGTTGGTCTTACAGTAGAGAATGGTGACTCTGTCCCAAAGAGTGCTATTAAAATGGAAAGTATCCAGTAGATGATCTATGGGTTCCTCCTGACTTTAACAAAGTGAGCACCATGAAGGGCCAATGAATCCTCTTTTCAGTAGATTTTCCCCAGTTAAGATATGACGTTTACTACGAAACCAGAGGAAGGTAGAGAATTTGGGCCATATGCTGGAGTTCCATATTTGTGACTGAATTTTGTCAGCCTGATCTGGATTGGTTGGATGGATCAACTGATAGGCCTCCTTAGTAGTAAAAACTTTTTGGGGAGTATGACCCCATCTGAGGATATTTGATCCATCAGAGTATTGAATTTTCATTTTTATGAGTTCCAGCAAGATATTATCATGGGTTTCCTCATGCCAATTTTCTTGCCACTGAATGGCAAGAAGCCATTGGCGAAATCCTTGAATGTTCAATGTTGTCCATAAATGCTTGATTTGAATGTTCCTTCTAACTTGAAGAGTGGATTTCCACCTGGGTTTTTACAAATGAGTTGCAAGTTTAGGTTGTTGCTGCCATGAGTCTTCCCAAAGACGAGCCTGGGATCTTGAGCGAATTTTCCAAAAACTGTAAATTGTAGGAGGAATTTATGTTGATTGGCAACTTTCCAAATTTGGGAGCCTTTGATTTATAAGTTGTAGCATATGAGATCCTCTTGAGGTCCGTTTTATACATAATTGGTTGCCCAGTGCTGAGCCCAAGGCATATGGAGACTGGATACCCATTTCCACTAGATGCAAGCTCCCATGACGATATTTCTTTGCTTCGGGTCCCTCAAACCCAATCCTCCCAAGTGTTTGGGTGAGCAGACCTCTGACCATTTGATTAAGGCCCATTTTTGGGTGTCTTTGTTGCCTCCCCATAGAAAGGTACATTGAATATTGTGGATGGATTTTAGTATCCATTTTGGAGCGGCCAACAAAGAGGAGAGGTAAAGCGACGTGGACTGGAGGACATAATTGATTAGCACAAGACGACCAGCGATGTTGAGAGCTCAATGTGTCCAAGAGAATAGTCTTTCTTTGATCTTGTCCACGAGCTCCTTCCAAGATGTGTGCTTTATGGTTGAGTCGATGAGCGGGGCTCCTAGGTATTTCGAGGGGAGAGAGGTAATGGAGAAACAAAGGATACACACAATGTTGCGTTGAGTGACAACATGGGTGTTAAATAAAAAGAGCTGCAATTTGTCGGTATTGATATTAGTTCCAGAGGCTTCGGATAAGCAATCGAGCAGAGATTTGAAAGTGTTGGATTCTTGGACAGAGGGATGGCCTAAAATCATGTTCTCATCCAGAAATTGTTGATGGGAGAGAGGGGGGAGTTATGAATGGAGATTCCTAGGAGGGATTGAGAGTTGATGGCATGATGGATTAAGCGACCCAATCCTTCTGCCCTGATGACAAAAATAAAATGAGATAGGGGGTCACCCTAACGGATACCTCTTGAGGGAGAGAAGGTGGGAGAGGGTAAACTGTTGACCATAATGGAGAAAAAGGGGGAGGAGAGCATACTCATGATCCATCTAATCCAGGTGGGACTGAAGCCAAAGGCTAGGAGCACTTGATGGATATAAGTCCAGTTGATTTTATCATATTCTTTGGAGAGATATATTTTGAAAAGCATACCTGGCTTTATCCGCATTTTTGGAGAGTGGATGAGTTCATGCGTTAGGATGATGTCGTAGAGTATCTATCTTACTTCCACATATCCTATCTTCTTAGGTGATATAAGAAGTGCAAGGAGGGGTTTGAGCGTGTTGGCTATCACTTTTGATATGAGATTGTACTTGTTCCCCTTTAGGAATCAAGGTGAGGAAGGTGGTGTTGAGGGTTGGAAGAACCCAGTGCATGCTTCTAGATTCTTCAACTAGATACCAGACCTCCTGCTTGATCACGTCCCAAAAGTAGTGAAAGAAGTTGGACATGAAACCATATTGGCCTTGATATTTCCCATCTTTGAGTTGCAGCATAGCTTGTTCTACATCTTGTAGCGTGGTGGATCGTAGCAACATTTGATTGTGGTCCTCCATGATGATCCTTGGAATGTGTTGCGTGATTATGTTGATGGCTGGATGTCGATATATGTTGGGTTCTTTGAGAGTGTCCTTGAAATAATCCAGCAACGCTTGTTCAATGTCATTGTGTGCTTCGAGTCGGTCCCCATGTACATTCTTGAGGATTGAGATGTGGTTGTGCATTTGGTGTTGGATGGTTGAGCGATGGAAAAATTTTGTTTTTTTTTCACCCTCTTTGAGCCATCGAATTCTGGATTTCTACTTCTAGAGAATTTATTCCTGTTGCTGAGGATCCTCCATCTTTCCCATTAGATCGATCTCCTGGTCTGCAAGATCATCTGTGCGACCTTCCAAAATGATATTTTGTTGTTTTTAACACAGGAAAATCATACAAGAAGAAGACAACATTAATTAATGTCAGGCAAAAGGATTTACAGGGCTAAAAGACATTAGAGAATCTATAAAGTATTTAAAATATCTAAGGTCTGAGGAAAAATCAAATTTTAGCAAGTCATGAATTCTTTTGCATGCATAATCCTTCGTGAAGAGCGCCTTTGCACGCCTTTTTACTCAAAATGCACGCAATCCTAGGAGTGGAAAAAGTCACTTTCTAGGACCACAAAAATCACACTCCGGGATAATGATTCCTCACTTGAAGCCACCTAAGGACAACCACCAAAGCCTCCTTAGATATCAAGGGAGCAAACAATGGAATATTTGTGGCACACAAAGGAATCATCCCCCTCTCTTGGGTCACCATCCACAATGTACCAAGAGAGTGCAGGAGGATTTGAATTATCCTATATAAGGCCACCATGAGATGAAGAACTTGAGAACACATTGTTATGCTGGCCAGAATTTCCCAAACAATACCAACAGTGTGTGATCTGGAGCTGAAGATAGAGGGGACTCAATTGTTGGCCATCCCACAAGTTCATTCCACCATAGTAGAGGGAGGGGGACTTTGCACCGAGGAAGCTTAGAAGTAAAAACATCCTTGCATCGGGACCTAGAACCCATGTTCTAGGGGCCCTTTGGCAAGAGGGTTAAAGTTTCATCCTCATTTCCAACCAACACTCAATAAGAGGAGCCGAAGAGTCATTGTTTGGATTATTGCAGTTGTTTGAATCTATTCAGAGCTTTTGTTTATTTGTTTTAGTTTTAGTTTATTTTTAGTTTATATATGCATGCTATTTCTCTATCTAGGATGTTTATGATTCTAACTTGTTCCACTAACTTGCTTGACTCCACCTCTTTTTCTGCCTATGACCAATAACTTAAGTGGGTAAACCACACCCCTTAAGTTGGTGTGATTTCATATATGCGTGCACCAAACACACTAACAAAGGATTGGCGATTCCAGTAACATTTACTACCAAGTTTATGTGGTTGTGCCTTTTTGCAGAGACCCCTGTCTGCGCTGTGGAGTGGAGCTGAATTTCCCCCTTTTTCTCTAGAAGTCCCTAGTTCATGCCAAGTGACAGACTGAAGCAGAACAACTCCAAAAATTACTTTTTTAGGAATTTGCGTGCTTTTCCCTCTCACGGACATGCCCAGGGTGCGCGTTTAGAGCTGACCTGCATGCAGACATCGCGCATGTTTCAACATTTGCACGCAAAAGACAGAAAGATAAATTTCTCCCACATTTCTATCTTTTCCTACTTGTAAAGTGCTTGGCAGCCCATAATACATCTCCCAGCACTGGTTGAGGTACCCCGCAACTTGCTAAAGCTCACTCTTAACTGTTTTTTGTAGGCTTAGTGTCAGTTTTATTTCAAGTTAATTTTTGCAAACTTCACACATAGTTTAAGTAGGGGGGGAAAATAACTTGCATTCTGAAAGAATTTTATGTTTTGAAAATTTATGTACCAACACACCTAGATAGCTAGCCAAAGTAAGTGGCCCAAGTCCACGCATGCTTAGCTAGTTTCTTTTTTCTAGTGTAAAAGTTATTAGTTTAGTTCAATTTTTGCACCGGGATTTTGGAACTAGGATTGAATTGTTGATAGAAGAGCAAGTGCCTTTGCACCCTCCAATGATCCTAGGCAAGCATATGAAAACTCTCTATTCACAACTTGCCATCTCCCTTTAGTTGATCACATAGATTAACTAGGAAAAATAGAAAGTGTCCCATATACGCACATGTTTTTCTTTTGAGCAAGGAATAATACAACATAGTTTAATAGGGGATTTTGAAAAGGATCATCGCATATCCACACGTTCAAACTATGTGCTTGTCCAATTTTTTCTCACACACATCCACCCACTAAGAAAAGCAAAGACACCTAAAACTAACTTAACCTAACTCACTAAATTCTCCCCACAGGGGCCACAAAATAATTTATAGTTTAAGTTAGGATCAAGGAAGTAGGCATCCAATAAGCCGCCTTGATCATTCTTCATCTTGAAAAATAGAATTTGACAGTTTAGGGAGCTTTAAATCCACCTGTCAGCCCACGGAAAAGAAACCTAAGTGCAACAGAGACCCGTGTCAGAGGGGGTTAGGCTTAGGCGCAGTGCGGGCAGGTATCAGTTAGGGCTACCTGACTTGGATGATACTCAGTACTATTAGCTGACTTACCAACAAGCCCAAGACTCGAACGCTCATGTGGGGCAGTGGTACTTACTGGCCAAATCTAGGGCATCCTTTCTCTATAGGTGATGATGCAGGCAAGCGCCAGACCCTCTACCTTTACCTTGGTGGATTTTCTTCGGGTGACTAGGGGTGTCGCCAGCTCTTACGAGAGGTTGTGCCATCAATCGCAAGATATGTTCTCAAGGCCCAGTTACATTTGAGTGTGTGAGGATGAATAGGTCTTCTAGGATTTTCAGTATCAGACGCAAACAAACAAAACCCACCTTTTTTTATTGCTGATCACATAGAATTAATTTAAAGGGAAAATTTATTTTATTTTCTCTTTGTTTTATGTATGTGACCAGAATTTTTCTTTGACCAGAGACTCTATCCTCTCAAAATTTTCCAAAGCTAGACCTAGTCGACACTAGAATGGACCCAATGAGACCTCATTGATCTAGGCATCTTTTGGACCTCCCCACATTACCGGGAGGGGTTCCAGGTCTTTCGTTATCTAGGCATCAAATATGGAACACTGCCACCATTATTAGTTCATCCTTTATTGGGGCATCCTTAGTTGGGAACCCTGGTTGGTCTCCCAACACCACACCACAGACCACTCCTCCCATGACCCCTAGGGGGCAGAGGAGTGCAACCCATTCGGTAAGTCATTCGAATACACAACAGGGTACGTCATATACCAACCCTCTTCTAAACCAACACTTTGTGTTTTCGCAAGTTGCAATAGTGTCAACCTCCCAATCATCTTTCTTAGCTTCGTTGAATCTAACCAATTTGACCAAGCTGATGAATGACCCCATCACACACAACCCTACATGTCCTCCCATGCCTACAAAGCTCCCTTCAGATATTCCAAATTTTGAAGGAAAGTAAGTGGAAGACCCAGGTAAACATGTCATGACCTTCCACCTGCGGTGCTCATCGAACAATATCATTGACAACACTATTCGATTGAGACTATTTCAATGCACTCTGATAGGAGTAGCTGCGAAATGGTACGTGGAGCAACCCTATGCTTCACATGGAACCTTTAGCGCCCTCACCACCACGTTCCTAACATATTTTCAGTTACCCATTCACTATGATTCTGGAATGGAATTACTGACTCATTTTAAACAAACCCCTTCCATCCATATCTCGGACCATCTCCATGAATGGAGGCAGTGTCGTAGTTTATGTAAAGAAAAACTCGGTGAGTGGGTTCTTTTATATTTTTTCCTAAAAACTCTCACGACAGATATTTCAAAGGATGTGGTGCAACAAAGGCCCACATCCGAAGAGGATGCCATCAGCAAAGCCCAGTAGATTGAGCTAATTTATACCCAGTCAGGATATATTTACAATATCCTTCCAAACACCCCGCACCTGCAAACTTATCAATAATTTCTAGGAGCATCCAACTCTGTAGATGGACTAATTGGGTCATTTACCCAAGGCTACCTAGGAAGGAGCAGTCAAAACCCCGGTTACATGTACAGTTCCACCCAGAACGTACCTCAACCCAGTTTTCAAATTCATCATATGCCTCAACCAAATTTGACCAATAGGGCTCAAGCATATCACCATAAAGGAACCTATCCTTCGGCTCAAGGGACCCAGTACACAAAGAGAAACACTAACAGAAGAGCTCCCCTCCAACAACCAAATGAAAACTAGGGACCGCATTATGCTCAGTCCCCAGCACAAGAACTGCCTATGCAGACCAATGCACAAGTGAACTTTGTGCAACCTTTCCAAAACCAAACTCACCAATATAATCAGAAGAACTACCTGTTGATCCCAAAAGATGTCTTTTTCTTTCACCAAATTTAACTTCATTTCCTTTGTCCTTTATCAGTTATAGGCTTAAAAGATCAATAGGATTGATTAAAGTCACTTTAAGAATGCATACAATGACTAACTTACTATACTTTCGTGGTTTTGTTGTTGTAGTAATTTTTTACTAGACTTAGCTACAGAATGCAGCCATTCTATAGCTAGTCGCCTATTTCGCAGCTATCTTCATGTTCACACAGGTTACAGGTGTCACTTAAAGGAAAAACGCATATGGTTGAATTCAAAAACTCACCTACATCATTCCTTGCCCTCTATGAAGTCTGAGAAAAAATCTGCAAGTGGTTATGCACATGGAGGAAACCCAAACTAAGAAGTAGATTCCTACCAGGACAAGGACTCTACAGATGTCTTCAGCAAAGTACGAGGCCTCCACAAGAGTTCTAATTTGATTTTAATTTAAAAATACACTTGTCCCTATTTCTTCTCCAGGGCAGTTATGTATTTCTCTTATAAGAATAACTCGGGAAACTGAGAGACAATTAGTTAGTTGATGTTTTATTGTTAAGTTATCCAAGACCGTAATACTCTGTTTTTGAAGTGTTTTCCTTTAATGAAAGAAGAACAACTTTAATACATGATCTGAAGCAATCTTGAGGAGATTCGTGTGCTAATCTGGTGGTAGAGGGCCCCTACTGCTTGAGAGGCTCTGTGCATATTGTTTAGATAAGTAACTTTAGCTCTGTTTCATTCCTAATTTAGGCAGTTTTCTGAACTTTATGTTTTATTCTCACTTACATCGAATGTTACAGCCAGTCTTGTTCTCATGAATTGTTCAAAAATATCACTAACACTTAATGAGATAGAACTGTAGTATTTCAGAGATTAGTTGCATTTTAGTTCAACTGTAGTATTTTGGAAGTTAATTGCATATTAGTTCGGTTTTGTTTAATGTATTTTAAGTTTTATTAGCTATTTGTATTCTAGTTCTATTACATTAGACTTAAAGGCCTTCATTATTTACAAACTTCTCTTGTTCTTAATATCTGCTAATACATCATTATCATAGGAACAATAATTGGTAATGTCATTTTGAAGTCTTGATTGTTCTGCAATTTCTCACAATTTTACAAACTGCCTTTTTCCAAAACTATTCCAAAAGATTTCTAACCCTTGAATGAGGCTTAATAGTGACATTTTGAGTTGCAGAATGGATTAATTTTAGTGTCATAAGTTAATTTAGAGTAGGGTTCCTTAATATGTTGCAGATAATCTTTTCCAAATGTGTTCCAACAAATTTCTAACCATGGATGAGATTTTCTCTGTGATATTGTAAGTTGTTGTTTACTTAGAAGAACCTCATTGCATTAAACTTATCCTTTTCTCAAGTTGTTCCAACATAATTCTAATGAAATGAATTGGAATGAGTTCATGTTATGAGTTATTTTTCTTGTCAAGTTTTGCAATTTGTGAATTAGCATTTTTTGTTCCTAGGTGCTATACATAGTTTAGAATAGATTTTGCTCTGTTTTAGTGTAACCAATAACTTCTCTTTGCCAACAACTTAGTTCTTTTCCTCTTAGCATAAAAACACAAAACCAAAAACACTAGAAAAACACTAAACACAATGAAGTAGGAAGCAGATACCTAGGCACATATAGTGCACTTCACTTCAACAGTTTACTAGCCCTGGTTGACAATTTATGACATCAATTTAGGAACACTAAGTTGAGCAGACACTACCCTCCTAGCATGGTGAATAAAAAAGAAAATAAGAAGACAAAAGGGAATCCTGGACAGGGGGCAACAACCAACAACGCCTGCCGCGATCCCAGGCTTGAGGCAACTCCAATCGGAATCAGAGATAGGAGCCAAGCAATGCCCAACGGTAGAGCATAAACCCACCTCTTTGAAAAAACCATTCTTTTTTGATTTGTGATGAGTACGACCATTATACTAACCACTGTCCCGATATCCCTGAGCTGAAGAAGCTACAGAGTAACCGAGCACAAGGATGATCTTCCCATCAAATAGTTGTGATGTAAGAACGTTTCCCCCATCAAGGGACGGTAAGAACTCAGCAATAAAATCTAGATTAATCCGTGAAAAGTAGCCATGAAATCTACATGACTGGCGAAGAGATGTTTTTCCAAACACAAAATCATAATTACGACACCCCACCATACACCAATATGTCAGGGGAAAGTACCAGTGCACCGAATACACCTTTTACCATTTGAAATATGCGTATTGAACCATTTCCAAAGATTGTGAAGAGACCCAATAGGAAAGCAAGAAAATACTCCAAAGAGGCCCATAATTATAGTATTGTGGATGATTAAGCACAATCTCCCACTGCTATTTTAGCTGTGGAAGTATTGCAGTCATGCCCAAAACAACGGAAAGCCTTACTTTTCGCATTAGGCGCTATCGACCCTGTCCATACGTGCCTAATGGATTTTTACTTAGACAAAGCCACCCCTAGGCTTCCTTCCATGGTTGCCTTCCAGATACTAGTGTCGGTCCAGAATATCACAATTCACTGATGTGTCATTGACAAGGGTGCATCCACATGCATCATGTCAAAAAATGTTTGGAAAAAGTTAGGGTCTCTGGAACAAAAACCCTCAGTCATCACGCTTAGAGAATACGACGGTCGTCCTTCGACCCCCATCGACCTCTACCAAAACGTCCCAATCTGCTTAGCCAGAATGACGGTCCACATAGAAATTGAAGTCTTGGACGCTCACTTGGATTATAATATACTCCTTGGGCAGAGTTATATGTACGCCATGTCATCCATAGCCTCTGCCGTCTTCTGCATTATGATGTTCCCCCACGAGGACTACATTATTACTGTAGACCAATTGACGCATAGCGAGAAGTGGCCCCTAACAAACACTTATGTAATTCTACCCTATGTAGATACATCCTTGGATGCACTTTCACGGTACTAATAATATGGCCCCGGCCAGTTCAAACCGTCGTCCGTTCAAGGATCATTCCTAGGATATCCTCCCATTATCCCTCAGTCATCACCTGATGTTACAGGGGCTCCGGTGTGCATGGTGTCCACATCAAGCGCTGAAGCTAGTCAGGACACAGACATGAGAAGTAATGGCACCGAGTCATCAACCACGATAGCCTCTCTAGCCTACGCCACTTCCCAAACCCCTTTCCTCTACCCCCGAGATGGTTTCATCTCCCAGCAGGTTTTGGATACAGTGGTGTTACCAAACATATCACTGGAAATACTAGTTTGGTATCTCATTCCCCCTACAGGAACATGATCCACTCACATCACTGCCACAGGGTTGAAGCCCCTCAGTCTCGAGGAGGCCCCATCCATCTAAGAAATGGTTCAAACCACCCCTGCAAAGGAAATTATCATTGCAAAACCGATGATTACGACTATGAAAACCGAGAAGAGAGGAAAGAAGATGGTGACTTCCACCATACAACGGGAATCACCAGTTTGCGCCATATGCGACGTAATAATTCACCCTACCCATATCTGCCTAGAGCTAGATGAATTAAAACCACTTCTTGGCTCTAAGACAGACATCGCGACGCCATGTTCCCGTAAAAAGGGACCTACCACCAAAGGTAAAGGAAAAGCATTGTGTACCAATCACACATGTGCTATCTGCAGCAACTATGGGCACTATACCCATCATTTCCCAAAAATCCTATGATATAGGGACACCTTACACGCCATCGAGCGATCCTATCAAGAGGATCCCTCCACCGAGGCATCCGGAAATGAACCTTGTACCATCCTGTACCTACAGGAAGAAAGAAGGGCACCAGAAATAACCCAGTCATGCCCCCTCCTATTATACGCTGCACACTGTGCGATGAACGTGGTCACTTCCTCGAAGAATGCGCAACCTTGGAACTCATTCATAGATGGTATCCTATAGAACGGGTTTACTACATTGGATAGCAGGCAATTCAATTCACATGTCCTTTGTGTGCCGACAATCACCTTTTTGAGAACTATCACTATATTCCCTGATTCAGGCTAGCCTTTGCTAGTTTGTGCTCAACCATAGTCCACCTCTCCCAAGAAGATGACATGGATGTGGAATCCACGGACGGCTCCAAAACCCAAGAGGATGTGACGAGCAGATCCATCCTATTCTTGTCAGCTGAAAAGTGACCAATTAGGGAACCCCTAGTTACCCCCAACTGCTCTCTACAGAGAAGACCAACATGCATGCTATGCAAAATGCCCAATCATGTGGTCACCACTTGCCCTGATTTAACAGAGTTTCAATGATGGTACCCTGCCAGACCACAAACAGAGCACGATGGGAGCCCCATATCTAGGCTATTCTACCAGTATGTCAAGGAAATCACTGTGGACATCGTTTTACTCATATATATGATTCATACAATAAAGAAGAAACAGGACGACCTCCGTGAGTGGTATAAAAGGTACACCACCTCCGCGTCAGTGACCCCACACCCACATGAGAGTGATGGTCAAGCTAGGACAACACACCAACCAAGAATGACCTAGGCCAAACCTAGGATAACATGCGGACTATGCGACCTGAATGACCACCAGGTCAATAAATGCAGAGAACTTAAGCCCCTTGCAAATAGTTTCCGCATAGTCTCTTATCTCCCTCAGAAAATTCTCTCTAACAAAGAGAAGATCACGCATACCTACTGTCGTATTTGTTCACACTTTCACCATACGATTAAATGTTTTCACCTCTCCAAGCTAAGAGCGGCAAGAGCAGCGTTAAGTCTACACTCCCCCAAAGAGTTAGACACACCCAAGCCAACATGTAGTATCCCAAAATGGGGATGCAACAATTCATGAACACAAAACTGGAAATAGTAGTGAATAACATCATACCAAAATGTATGGAAACCATGGAGCCATTTTATTGTGTAAATCAGCAGCAAATAAGTGCAATACAACTCAAATAATTAAGGAAAACAAGCCTCCCATCAATACATATGCCAAAAGTGAAATGCTGCTATATTGCAGAATGTTCATGAACATGTACATCGCAGTAATAGATGGTACACTGCTACATGGGAAAGTAAAATAACATATATCTACAAATATATGGCTCATAAAATGTGGGGAGTGAAGATATAAGCTCCCAAACACAATTTCTAGACAATCCTAGAAGGATTGGCTGAAATATGCAAAAGTGCAAAAAATATGTCGGAGTTGTAGTCCTAGGACTGAGTAGCAGCTGCAACTCAAGAACTGGATGGAGATGGCTGAATATGTTGCACCAGATAAATATACCTCCTCCAATGAATCTTCCAAGTAAAGGCTGATCCTAACACTAAATATCTCACCCTCCAACGATCACTGCAAACCCTCACTGCAAATAACCACTGAAAATAATGCAGTCAAGGACAGGGACTGCATTGTAGGAGATAGAAACTGTGTTGGAAAAGTGCCAAGATATTAAATGAGCTCCTGAATCTTCCTCACTAATCTCCCGAAGGAAAGAAAGCTTCCTCCTTTGAAAAACAAGCTCCGGAAGTGGTGTTTTCAACCCTCCACTGCAATACCCTGCAACACAACCTAGCTCTAAATAGAAACTGTATTGTAGCTGAAGGAGGTAGCTTGGCCTCAAGCCTGGATGTCAAGAAATACAATACAAGCTCCCTCAAGAGGCCTCTCAAGAAAGGAGAAGGAATTCCTAAACATGAATGCCTTGTGCTAAGCAGCACAACAATCTCAACTAAACAGTTGAAGAAAGCACAATAGTAATACATACCACAAATTCGATAATCCATAACATAACATCATATGGTTTCCTTGCCCTCCTTTTATACAAATGGAAGCCCTCTCACCTTGGGTCCCACTCATTAGGGTTTCCTCCACCAAGGAATCTTCCTCCAACTATCTCTGTGTTGTCTCCAAAGATGATCTCCACCTCTTATCCTAGCGCTGTTGACTTGGTCAAACTTGACCTTTTCCACATGCAAATGTCCCTTTTCATACATGAGGGTGTGAAATCCAACTCCTATGATGATCCCTTTTCACATTATGAGGGATTTTATTCATATTTTTAATATGCATGGGCCTCCTTACCCATTTATTCAACTGCTAGGTGATAAAAACAAAAATCATTATTCCAGTTAGCTACATGCTAATTTTGGAATATTACAGTCCTCCCCTCCCAAATGTTGCTTGTCCTCAAGAAAATGCAAGGATAGAACTGAGAAGTCTCCTATCCTCCTATTGTAGCATCCACATATGATAAAATCCCCCAAGGAATGAAATGTTGTCTCATTAATAAATCTCCATGTTGCCCCTCCCAAGCATGCAAGTTAGCTAAATAGCTATCATAATGAACAAGTAGAGTACTCAAGGAGGCAATAAGGTGTTGTCTAGAGGGCCCTTTAAGGAATGGGATCTGAAATGTATTGGGAATCATCATTCCCATGTGGATCCTCCATCCCCAAGCTATCATCCATACAAAATGATCCACCCTCCAAAATGGTAACTCATGCAAATCCTCCTCCACCTTGGGCTCCTGCAATGTGGGTGGGCTGAAAATATGATCATGGTATAAAACATAGCCTACCCCATGCTGTCCTTCTCTCCACTTATGATTAGTGAAGAGTAGTTGTTGATCTTGGGCTATAATAATGTTGCCTCCAAGTGGCAAGAAGAAGACTTGATCTCCAAATATCTTCCCTCCACCGTTGTGAATCATGCTGGCCCAAACCATCCCATATATGTTGAATAGGAAATCACCATCATATGACATCCAAGTGAGAGGAATACTGAAGGTTTCATGTAGAGCTGAAAGGTACCAACAGTTTTCCAATGGTCACAACACAGTTTTCCTAACTGCTGTTGCACAAAATGACATGGCAACTCATAGAAAAGTTTCTCCCAATGATTTATGAGAGTCATAGCCCAAGTGCTCCAATCAATCTCATGGCCCACCTCATAAAGAAACAAGTATTTTGATGTGGTGGCCATATCACCTCCCATGCTCCCCTTAGAACATGTAGTGCAAAAAGTGTGGGAAATATCCTTCCCAAAGGACACATCCAACCAATGTGTCTCTCTCCCAATCATGCTCCCAATAAAAATAAGAACAATATCAGCAAATGGAATCATGATTAGCATCATGCTAGCTGCCATATGTAATAAAGGAGAAGGAAAATGGTCCCTCAAATGCAACCAGCACAGTTTTACTCTCAACCGCATTAGAAAATGGCATGATGAGTGGCTTCCCAACCACTTGCTTGCTACCCCAATCTCCTCACAAGTTTGGAGAAATTGTATGGTGTATGGTGCAAAGTGAGCATGCTTTGCAAAAGATATAATATCCCCAAGTCCTTCTAGGGAGTGGCCAACACCAATACTGCTTATGGCATCAAGCATACCATGAAGTCTAGGAGAAATAATGCTCCTCCTTGGAGCAATGTCCTGCACATATATGGTTAAGGGATGCAAATATTCATTATACAAATCATTATGCAACCAAACAATATCCTTACCATATGATTTTCCCATGCAAATGGAGTGGCTCATAGATGAATCCCCTCTCATTCTCAAAGAGAAAAGAGGTGGTTGTGTTAACTCTTCCAAAGAGTTATGTATCTCCTCCATCTCCACATGATCCATGCATCTCCTCAAATGATGATATATCTCCTCCTCAAAGCCTTCCCAAATGTACCCCTCCATGATGGTGTGGTATGCTCTCATAGAATAAGTGTGCCTGAAAATGAAATCTTCATGCGCTGCTTGTAGTGAATTCTCCTTGAGCTTGGAAGCTCTAGATAAGAATATCCTACCATGATAGTAGATGACCCCATCTCTAAATGAATATCCCTCCTCATGCAACTGGTCATACAATATCATACAAGTAAAAATATCCTTGGAATAATCCACCAACAGCTAGGATTTATAATATGGATCTATCCTCCATAGTGACAGCGCTGATGATCTATCACAAAGAACATATGTCATATGGTTTTCCTCCTCTTTGACATCTCCCATGCCAAAGATGCAAGTTGGAAGGCTGCTATCCTTCCCCTACTTCTCCTGTCATAGCGCAGAATCTGAAATGAGAGTGGGTAATGATGATGTTGAGAGAATGCCTCTCCTCTCTTTGAGTCTACCCAAGACTCTCAGTGCTGTATCAAGCTCTCCCAAGGTCTCCACTCCTCTGAAATCAATGAGTGGTGCCTCCAAATGTGAATCATCCCTCATTATCTGCTGATCTGGTGGTCTCCCCATTGAAATGCCTCCATGCAATGAGACATCAATATCAAGAGTAGACTACATATACGAATGGATATACTTGTCCCTGCCCTCAATGCACAATCCAACCTCCCTCTTCTGTGCATCAACCATCTAAAATAGATAGGGATGTGTGCTCCTCATCATATGATGTTGGTCATCCTCCCTATCTCCTCCTTTTATCTGCATGGTTCCACACTCTATCAACAATGGCACATGTTGATCATGGGTTGTGCCTTGATCTCCACATATGAGATCCTGGGTAAATTCTTGCAATGATACAAGAATCCCTCTTGTTGGAGTATGTCTCCCTCTACCTCTGCATGAGGTGCTAGATATTCTCTATACATGACAGTGCTGTTTCCCTCAACTTTTTCTTCCTCTCCAATATGAATGGGAAACCTCCCAAGGATTGGATCCTCCTTTGAAAAAGAGATCTCCATGTCCTCTTGTTCAAGAATATGAGATAGAGGTCTTTCCTCTAGCAAGGTATGATGCAAGATTTCAGCCTCCTCATTAGTTTTCTGAAGTGGAGTTGAGTTTATAGTTTCCCCCAACACATGCAAATTTTCAGTTTGTTTTGGTTTGTTTGATTTCACTAAGGATGTCTCAGAAATTTTTCCATAAAATATTTCTACTACCCTCTTAGTGAACTTTGCATAAGAAAAAGTATTTGCATTTTTCAAAGAAACAGACTCACATATCCACGATGCATAGGCCTTACCTCCAAAATTCAGTGCTACAATTTTGATGGCTTCATCGTCAAAAATTTAGTGCTGCTACAAATAGGTGTCTAGCTCCTCCACCCAAGCTCTGGCTGAACATGTAGGTGAACCATCAAAATTAGATAGGAAAAATCTACTCATATTATGCTACTTGCTTCTCTCCACCTTGAACTTGCAAAAATCTGGAAAAGTGATATGATCTCTAAACTTCTTAGTTTGAGATTCATATTCTTGCATAAAATCACCAAAAGTTTCCCTCCTAGGCATTTCTTCTTCTTCCATATTTCTCATAGAAAAACTGGGCATATGACTGCGTTGTGCATCATGATGTGTAGCTGCATGCTCACACTCATCATATGAAAATATAGAGTTTGCTTCAGATTCAAACTCTCTTGGAGATTCTCTACACATCTCCCTTCTCATCTCCTTGAGATCTCTCTTAATACTCTGCATAGTTTTAGCAAGAAGCTTTGAGAGCTTCTCTTCCTTCCTTCCTCCAAATAATGGAGTCTTCTTCTTGTATTTTCTGTACATATTTTCTTCTACTTGTATTATTTATAGCATATTGGCTGAGATCCACAGGCTGAGCCAAGATTATGCTCTGATACCACTGTAATATCCCAAAATGGGGATGCAGCAATTCATGAACACAAAACTGGAAATAACAGTGAATAACATCATACACAAATGTATGGAAACCATGGAGCCATTTTATTATGTAAATCAGCATCAAATAATGCAATACAACTCAAATAATCAAGGCAAACAAGCCTCCCATCAATATATATGCCAAAAGTGAAATGCTACTATATTGCAGAATGTTCATGAACATGTACATCACAGTCATAGATAGTACACTACTACATGGGAAATTAAAATAACATATGTCTGCAAATAGATGGCTCATACAATGTGGGGAGTGAAGATCCAATCTCCCAAACACAATTTCTAGACAATCCCAGAAGGATTGGCTGAAATATGCAAAAGTGCAAAAAATATGTCGGAGTTGCAGTCCTAGGACTAGGTAGCAGCTGCAACTCAAGAACTGGATGGAGATGGCTGAAGATGTTGCACCAGATAAATAGACATCCTCCAATGTATCTTCCAAGTGAAATTTTGATCCTAACACTGAAGATCTCACCCTCCAACAATCACTGCAAACCCTCACTACAAATACTCACTGAAAATAACACAGTCAAGGAGAGGGACTGCGTTGTAGGAGATAGAAACTATGTTGGCCAAGTGCCAAGATATGAAATGAGCTCTTGAATCTTCCTCACCTACCTCCCAAAGGAAATAAAGCTTCCTCCTCTGAAAAACAAGCTCCGGAAGTGGTGTTGTCAACCCTCCACTGCAATACCCTGTAACACAACCCAGCTCTAAACAGATACTGCGCTGTAGTTGAAGGAGGTAGCTTGGCCTCAATCTTGGATGTGGAGAAATACAGTACAAGCTCCCTCAAGAGGCCTCTCAAGAAAGGAGAAGGAATTCCTAAACAGGAATGGCTTGTGCTAAGCAGCACAACAATCTCAACTAAACAGTTGAAGAAAGCAAAATAGTCATACAGACCAAAAATTCAATAATCCATAACATAACATCATATTATTGCCTTGCCCTCCTTTTATACAAATGGAATCCCTCTCACCTTGGGTCCCACTCATTAGGGTTTCCTCCACCAAGGAATATTCCTCCCACTATCTTTGCGTTGTCTCCAAAGATGATCTCCACCTCTTATCCTAGTGTTGTTGACTTGGTAAAACTTGACCTTTTCCACATGCAAATGTCCCTTTTCATACATGAGGGTGTGAAATCCATCTCCTACGATAATCCCTTTTCACATTATGAGGGATTTTATTCATATTTTTAATATGCATGGGCCTCCTTACCCATTTATTCAACTGCTAAGTGATAAAAACAAAAATCAATATTCCAATTAGTTACATGCTAATATTGGAATATTACACAACAACTTTGAAGTGGAAGCAAAAGACCACCTCTTCTACAACATATCCTTTCCAGGCATCCAAATCCGGGATGTCGAGTAGTGTTGATTCCCATACAATCTACTCAATTGGCACAATGGTACCATGCACCATCTACACTAGCCAAAACCACGCACCATAGATATGCCTACTAATGGAAAAATTCAAGCACCTCTACAGCAGGCACAATTTCCACCCACAGGAAATTGACCATCCTAGCGGGGAACCCAACCTTGCACTTACGTAAAATCCCAACTGTTTCGGGGAAAAACACCCTAGAGGTTTGTTGGGTCAAAACCTCCACAGATTAGGGCATGCTATTCAGAAGGACTCACACACAACCACACTTAAATGCTAAAAACTAGATAACAACGATAGTAGAACTCACCCGTAGTCCTATGTTCGATGTAGATCCCGCGGGGTCCAAACCCCCAGCAACCCTTCTTCCTCTTCAACCTGGAAAACAAGAAAGAACATGCACGGAAACCTAGTTGTACAACATATATTTCTCCTAAATGTTAGTGTAATCCATGTGAAACATTATATAAACAATAATAAATTCTTAATAATCAATCTTTTCACATATGAAAATAGATATTAACACATAAGTTCAAGAACAAGATGGTTCTTCATTATTGCGAACAGAATGTACAGAAATAAAAAGTGGAGAGATCACCTGAATCCTTCCACGATCTTCGAACAGACCGTCGTCCGGATCCATCTCGCCCTTGCCTTGCTAAGATACTTTCAAGACTTGTGCACTTGAGAAGGCATATAAATGGATGAACATCTCCAGGAAACAAGGGTTTCCTGTAAAAATATGGGAAAGTGCAGGAGACACAGGAATTCAAACTTGAATTGGGATTCCAACAGAGCATAATGTCTATAAATTTCTCCCTCTCTTAGGCCATGCACATGAGGGGCTTTTATAATCCCTCAAAGTAGTTTCAATCAGTTGGAAATAGTTGGCCATGTACTGGGGTGGTTGAACTACTGGAGTAACCATCAACCCAACCCGAAAATAGGGAATTTTCATATATATTTTTAATGATTTTTAATGGCATACGCGGAAAATTACATGTGGACTCGCGTATACACGCAGAAAAGTCTGGGCATACCCGCATATGGGATTTTTAACACTGTTTTTTATGAATTTTGTTCAAGTCTGTGGGAATGGGTGCCCAAGGCCATAGAGACAATCATGAATCACATGAGGGTGAAAAATGATGCTATAACATATGCCCCCTAATATATGAGGTCAGAAGGGGTACATGATGGCCTAAATGTATTATGCACATAGAAAGAACTTCGCAAGGACAAGAGAGGACTTCACCAGATTTCAGCCTGCCAAAAACCAATGAAATAAAACAGAGAGTCAACTCATGCTGAGGCGGGCATACCCATGCTCAGTAAAAAATACATCATATGGAAAGTACAGAATAGATCCAAAATGTATACAAGTATAGCTGAACTGAAAGTACACAATGAATCATCTGAGCATGGCCCGGAAGTACAAGTCAGAATCAATGTCTAAGTATCACATATAGAAAGTTGATCAATGATGCTGAAACTGGATGTCTGATCATATAAGTAACTGAATCTCCAAGTTCCAAATCATAAAAGGTGGACTAAATGGTACAATCACGCAACTCGTGAGCCAACATATAGGATGCTACTGTACTGACACTGCAACATATAAGGGTGAATGACATCACTGGCAGAAACTGAATGGACTGTCAAAAGTGAACCATGGAATGCTGATGCAACCCGAGGTCTTCACCGATCACTATGGCACAATTCTACACAATGGGAATAAATGAGCTGAAGTCGACCATGTGAGAAATCGTTGGATTACCGGTCAATAATGTATACCATTAACCAACGCGAGACAACCCACCAATAATGAAAATGAGTGTCAAGGTGCCCCAGTACAATCTAACAAGTGCGAATGAATGAGTTGAAGTCAAACACTTGAAAGAATCTACCAATCAGGAGGCAATGATGAATCCCCACTGTCGATAGCGAAGTGTCTACCACTGATGACTGCAAACCCTAAGGTACTAACAAAAAGACTCTAGACCTTATTCCCAGAGCAAGGAGTCGGAGTCGATGGGAAAAGATCTGCTGGAAGGAAGGCATTAAGGCATCCCACATCAATCTAGTGCGAGTGTAACCCGCAGGCCAAGATTTGGAAGGAATCAGACGAAGTAGAGTGATGGAACCAACCCGAAGTACGTTTCCGACATGCACAAGATGAAGCTAGTGCACGGAAGAAACCCTCTGAATCAACCAATAATGAAAGCTGACACAGAGGAGAGAAATCCACCAATAGGGTCAAATGGAAATCAAGGTACTGCACGAATCCCAAGTGTGATAATGTATGCTGACGTCGAACACAGGGGAAACCACTCAGTCAAAGACCCATAATGATGATAAAATGCTGAGCACAAGGTCACCTATCAATGATGGAAATAGGGCCAGGGTGCGGCTCTAGGTTTGCTCTCAGAGCAATGTGTCGTAGTCGATAAGAGACAAACCCGCTAGCAATAAGTCAATGGAGACCTTCTTAAACCAGCACGAGCAGAAGACCAAAACATCTGATGTGATAGAACAAGATACTGACAAAACCAGGAAGGTCGACTGAATAATGAGTCAAGAGACACCGCAGAATGGCTGACTCTGGTTAGACTTCCCTTGAACAAAAGCACGACTCGTGATGACCATGGCAGTAAGAAGTGACACTGTATAAGTCTGTTATGCAGGAGGCAAAAAAAACTCTCCATATGATTGGAAGAGATAACCAACCGGGGGAGGACTGACCAGTGAAACAAGGCAAAGGCTGAACCTAGGTCAAAACTAAAACCATCCCAAATGAAGGAAATATATAAGTGTATATGCTTTGTTCAAGGGCGACAAACTGACACTGTACTGCCATCAAATTACGAAGTTATATCCCATTCCCGCTCTTTTTGTTATATTTTTTTTTTCTTTTTCATATAATAAGCCTGAAAAAGAATAAAATAATGCTATGGTACAATGGATAGTACGAGTATCAAGAAACAGATGCACTAGTTCCTGGGATTGGAACGATCCTATGCTCAATGCAAGGTGGCGGAAACTAGTAAGCGATACTCAGAGGAATGTTCCATCCATAGGTAAAAGGGTGTCAAGTCAAGTGCATGCAATGGTTAACTTGTACAGACAGTCAAGGTCAAAATTTGGCTTAAACATCGAGTCCAAAATGAAGCCGGCTAAAGGCCAGGATAAACAAGTAGCCAATATGCAATGCAGTAATACAACTTAACAACACCAGGGAGCCTCTAGGGTAATAGCCAGAAAAATGATAGTGAGGAAGAAGAAGAATGAAGCTTCAACACATAAGTCATGGCGGACTAAAGAGGACTCCCGAGCCTACATAAAACGCAGCATGGGCAACAAGTGATAGCGAGGAACTAACTAGGAAGCCCATGTAAAGGAAGGCTCTACCACCAAGTCATGATTAAATAATCGGCGAGTGAAATGGGTGTAATACTCATGACCTGATGGGATCGACCCTATGGCAAGTGATCAAAATGGAGGCTAGTATGCAAAATGCAATGGAAAGTGGATTTCCTAACCTATATGCCAGTTTTAGTTTATAAAAAAGAGATTTCAAGAAGACCAATTGAACTATCCGGTAACTAAGTCAAACAAACTCTGAATTTCAATTATAACTTCAACAAAATGCTCAAAGCCAACCATGCCACTCTCGCAGCGGGGCTTTATACGAGCAAAAAGGAAGACAATAAACTCAATAAATCAACTCAGTACAATAGTATAAACTTCCAATAAAAAACTTCAAAGAATCAAAAAGAGACTCTTCGAAAATTGCAACAAAACTAGTCTACTGAACATTAAGGAAACCAAATGCACCAAATAGGTAAAAAATCAAAATGCGCAGCAACGCACAAGGAAAAAGTAAATGAACAGGAGCTCTTTGTTCTGATTAAGTAGAATAGCCAAGAATCTTCAAGAAAAGACCTTGGTACTCAAACCAAAATTGCAAACGTATCAACCAAAAATTTCACCAACCGAGAGAGTCTTCACACAAAGGAGAGAGAAATAGACATATAAACACTTTAAACACAGTCCAGAGATTAAAAAACACTGTAGAAACAGGTCACCACAGGCAGACAAGACCAGAAAAGCTAAAAACCAAAATTTCAAAATTTTCCCCCAGGCATACGCGCTTTAACAGTTTTGCAACAGGCGTGCATACGCGACTGTGTCAAAGGAAAACCGCATGTACGCGACCACCTTTGATAGAAACAGCGTGTATATGCGACTGTGTAGAGAAAAAACCGCGTATGAAAAAGTAAATAATTAAAAATAAAAGTGATCAAGCCTGGATAAAGAACCAGGTCTTCAGTCTGACTGAGAAAAAGTTAACTGGACTGGAAATAATAGTTAAAACTGTTGGAAACCTTTCAAACAGCTGAAACCACCCAACAGGGGAATCACAAGAATGCGATCCCCAGTGGAGTCGCCAGTTCTGTTTCGGGGAAAATCACCCTAGAGGTTTGTTGGGTCAAAACCTCCACAGATCAGGGCATGCTCTTTAGAAGGACTTACACACAACCACACTTAAATGCTAAAAACTAGATAACAACGATAGTAGAACTCACCCGTAGTCCTACGTTCGATGTAGATCCCGCGGGGTCCAAACCCCCAGCAACCCTTCTTCCTCTTCAACCTGGAAAACAAGAAAGAACATGCACGGAAACCTAGTTGTACAACATATATTTCTCCTAAAATTTAGTGTAATCCATGTGAAACATTATGTTAACAATAATAAATGCTTAATAATCAATCTTTTCGCATATACAAATAGATATGAACACATAAGTTTAGGAACAAGATGGTTCTTCATTATTGCGAACAACATGTACAAAAACAAAAAGTGGATAGATCACCTGAATCCTTCCACGATCTTCGAACAGACTGTCGTCCGGATCCATCCCGCCCTTGCCTCGCTAAGATACTTTCAAGACTTGTGCACTCGAGATGGCATATAAACTGATGAACATCTCCAGGAAACAAGGGTTTCCTGTATAAATCTGGGAAAGTGCAGGAGTCACGGGAAATCATACTTGAATTAGGGATTCCAATAGAGTATAATGTCTATAAATTTCTCTCTCCCTTAGGCCATGCACATGAGGGGCTTTTATACTCCCTCAAGGTAGTTTCAATCAGTTGGAAACAGTTGGCCACGTGCTGGGGTGGTTGAAATACTGGAGTAACCATCAACCTAGCCTGAAAATAGGGAATTTATATATATATTTTTAATGATTTTAATGGCATACGCGGAAAAGTGTGTATGGACTCGCGTATAACACCAACACAGAGATTCTTCCCCCACCGAACGCCGACGACATGATTCACCATATACGATTCGTATCATCTCATATTGGAAATAGGATTGTAACTGCCCCCACGTCCGAGGATTTCCACCTTATTCCTATCACAAAAAATCAAGGCACCTTGCACTTTTGCATTTATTTCTACAAGATCCCAAATTTTCATGTCGCCATCGAACTCCTTGATGATACCTAGCCTCTAGAAAAATGCCTAGTACAACTAGAGCTCGTTGAAGAAAGCTGACGACAGTCACTATAACACAATGAGGCCCACAAGAAATGGGTAAAAGCATCATTTGACCACCACATCAAACCTCTCCCATTCACCAAGGGATAACTAGTCCTCCGCTATGATGTTGCAAAAGAAGCCCTAGTGCCAGGAAATTTCCAAACCTTGTGGAAAGGACCCTACATCATCAAACATTGCCTCCAACAAGGGGCATACATCTTGATGGAACCAGAAGGGACATGCCTCAAAAACCCCATCAACGGCCTTTACCTCAAGAAATTTTACCCATAAGGGCCAATATGGCCATTCCCTAGAGTGAACATACACAAACCCAACCACTAAATGTTTTTGACCAAAAAACTTATCAAGCATGCTCAAAGTGCCACCATGGATCTCCAACCTTAACCTTATTTTGGATTTGCTGATGGAGCATCAAGATGGTCTCAAAGTTTAGCCATAACTGCCTAGGTCATCTACCACCCTAATCGATCACCACTCTGCTCAAACAGTGTGTGCATTGGTTTAGCAACAAACAATCAGGTAGAATATGATGTCATCATCGGACTTATGTGTGAAACCCTCTGTCAAGGCATACACCATATGCATGTCTACCTCGATTCCCAGTTAGTAGTGTCGCAGTGAAACCAAACATTTGAGACAAGAGATACACATCTATTTAGAAAATATTTGTGTGCAAAAAGATTAAGAAGAAAATTTGACTATATTACATTTATACATGTACCGAGTCAAAACCAAGAAACTAATCGCATAGCTAAAAATATCCTAAACTGGAATGTATCTCGAATAAGCCATCATACATAAAAAACCAAAAACATATATATCCATTAGCATAACATCATCATAAACCGAAACAAGTGACACAACATGTAGAGCCGCAAAAAATCTCTCTCATATATAAGATTTATATATCTGAGTACAAAAAATAGTGTCGCTGACCCATCGGCCAACCCAAAGATACATAAAATATCGTCAAAAATAGGGGATTCATCCTCATAATGGGTGATTTCCCCATGTACAAGTATACTCTAGAGCAATGCCCCCTCAAGAGGGGCACCTGGACCCACAACTTATCCCGGTACCACCACTGTAGCCACTGTCACAACTGAGACTGCGACCCGACGTAAAATGGGCCATCACCGTCTCCACCCAAACAACCTCAAGATCATCCATAAAACCTTGAGAAGGCATCCCCTCGTTCAAACGGTCCACTCGACCCCTGTCATCCTCTAGAATTGACACCCAAGTAGTCAGTTTCACAATGTAAGCCTATGTCGTATCTGCACGTGTCGCCTCTTCATCAGCACGAGCTTGCTTCCGAGTTGATGCCCTCTCCAGAAGGGCCAGCACCACCACCAGGTCCTCCAGCAACATCTCCTCCATGCCCTCCTAGATCGCCCCTAGGTCTCCGAAGAGGACCATGGCCGACCAATCGAGCCACGGGGCGACCTACCTCGCCAACATCTGCAAAGAGTAACCAAAACTATCAATGTCACCAGAAAAAAACATAAGAACATATATACTCAAAATAAATGTAGAAAACATAAAAAATGTACCTGTTGGCCCCCAAGCATAACCAGGAGAGAGATCCATATCTAGATCCCCCTAGAAGTCCATCCTCGCATATGGGAATGGTAAAAAGATCTGGGGGTTCACCTCAAACCAGGCCTTTGTCATGGCTTTCCAGTAACACCCCACCATGCCCCCACCAGCTCGTGACATCACCGGAGCCCACATCCTCATACGAGGCTCCCGTGGCCCCCTAGGAGGCACCGCCACCACTGGTCTCAGCCGCACTACCCTCTCATACATAATGCTGCACAAAATGTTGGCATATGCAAACAACTTCGATCCATTGTGGACCTTGTTGAGTTGTGTCACCATCCCGTCATAGAAAAAATGGGCAAAATCATAGAAGTGTCTGGCCCTCAGTCAACGCAAGACACCAACCTGCAAGCACAATCACCGCCAGAGAACATCGCTCTGCCAGATCTGTCAATGATGCAATGTTGATGCACCCCTCCGTAAGAGGCACCCCACCACAATGACGTCTCCGGAACCTCTCCAAATCCACCCTCCCAAAAGGGAGTGGATACCTCAACGCCTCACCATGAGGCAGTAATGCTGTCACAAAATATACATCAGTCTCAGGATGAATTATCAAGTTCATCCCACACAACACAAACATGTTGCGCCTCCTACGCCAATGCCAGATCAAGTAACCAAGCAATCAGTCTTGCAACCGAAGGAGCTCTTTCTCCAAAAACTTCAGGAGCCCCCATTGGGCTAGATCACAGCGCGCCCAAACATTAGCAGCCAATGTCATTCAAAGCTCGGGCCAATGCTGCTCCCTCCATAACAACCTGTCATCCAAATAGGGACCCATCAACAACAAAAAAAACATCAAAAATAGGAAAAATACAAAAATTTTCTTTCCTCGACCTTTTGCACGCCTGTCCCTCAGACAGAAGCGCTTAGGGCGCACCTGTATTTTCAACAGGTGCACTTAAGGTGTGCCAAAGAAGGGGAACAAAGCGCTTAAAGCACGCTTATCCCCAGAAAATGTGCACAGAGGGCACGCTTTTGCCCTGATTGCCCACACAATCTAGGGCAAGAAACAATCAGAATCCATATGAACCAAGTCTGTATGGACCCCGATAGCAGCACACTAAAAAAATTAAAGTGCAGGACGTCATGGAGGTTACTCGGGCAAGATACCGCTAATCCCTGGTGTTCAGGCTAATCGCAACGGCAAGAACTACTACGTAGAAGCCTCTGACCTCTCAATAACTCAACAAGTACAAATGAATTGAATTAGGGCCATATTCACCTCTATGTCTCCCTTTTCAAAAAATTTGGAGGACCATAATGAGAGATTAGAAGGTTCGTTCTCTGAACTGTAAGCTGCACTGTGATCATCACTCCATAATGAATAGAGGCGATGCCACACAGTCGCTCTCCCAAAAAAATAATTTTCCAGCGCCGGCAGGTATGCCCTCTCTCATCTTCTTTTTTAAAGCTCATGACTTTCAATAATATTTGATAAAGAATATTCTTTCACTTGAGGAAGTTTTTTTTGCAGGAAAAGCTCGCAAACCATTCACAACTCCACCTACTAAAAGTTCCAGAGCAGGTATCATTCTACCTCCAGCATGATAGACTCCCAGTAAACTCTGCATATCCTGACATCATTTCTCCATCATAAATCAGCCATAGTTTCCACATATCTGACTGTGTTTATCATCACCTCACCCTACACATGATAAACATCCTCGTTGGTGGGTAGAGCCTCCCCTCCATGGTGCTCGTCACCCACAGTAGAAAATATATTATAGCAAAAGTGATGCCATAGCCATACCACTTTAGTCCGAGAAGCACCTCAGTCACATCCAGCCACCATGCATAAAGGTCAAGTTTTACCATACAAACTAAAACCCCCTTCCTGGATGACCAGGTTGTATAAGCATATCAAAAGCACACTACCGCGCCTCGCATTTGGCTGAGCATACATCCACTAGCATAAACCTATATGTGATACTTTTGCGTTTGCTTCATCAACCCCACACATGAGACCAACCAATGGGCCCCCACCCTAAAAAAACACCTTCCTTAGAACATCAGTGAGCGAACACTTTCATGTTTTGGGGCACCCGTCTCTATTTTTTGTACAAACCAAACCCAATTATTTTATTTGTTTGGTAAGTGTACAAAGACCGCAAATGGTGCACTACATCCCCCACCCTCTCATTCATCTTTTCTCCCATGGCAACAGTCCCTGAAAACCCTTGGTCAGAGTATCACACCCCCACGCACAAGCCACCATGACATTCATAGCTAGTTTTTACCCACCCTAGACGTCCTACCGACTCCAGGGATTTCCCCATCAGAAATAACTATGACTGCCGCCAAGCTTCTTAGTACACTCAGACCTTGGGCCACTAAATCCCCACCATCAGTTTTTAGTCACCCCTCACCAACATGCCTATGTTAAACTCATCACATCCAGGTCCCTAACCCCTCATTTCCATGACGCCCCATTCAGGTTGAGGCTTATTTTTTATCGACTTCAGCGCTTATTTCCCAAAAAGGAAGAAGTACCTTGGATTACCCCTCTCCATAAAAGGGGCATCCCCGAGTAGCACTTTGGGAGACATCATTTCCCACAGATGTCATCGTTCCTCCTGACATTCGATTACAACAAAATCTCTCATGTCAAGATGGTATCATACCTTACAACCATTTCACTTTGATCAAATTCGTTGAAGACTCGTGCCTTCATAAGCATCTCTTTTAGCAACGCTTACACAGGAAGGTCCCTGTCAGCACCTATGCATACAATGTGCAGTTATATGCAATACCAATTTTACGCATATGGGTACCACATTCCACCTATTGCCAAAGAAAAAACGCCTTAGAGGGCGTCAGCAGTCATCGTCAGCAACCACTAGATCACTACCATATTAGTGACACGGACATAACATGTATCTTTCAATTAATTTTTTTTAACTAGCCACAACATCACGAGCATGGGACATTCCCGCCTCGTAGAAAATTTGTATATGTATTATATTTTCTTATAGGGGTCCCATAGGATGTGGTCATTCTTCGAACCAGTGCAGGGTGTTTCCAATTTCAAGCTTCACACAGGTCTCTCTCTCTCTACGCACAATATACAGAAAAAAAGTATAATGTATTTTGGCTATACAAATCTTCCTATACCTCACACGTTAGGGGGCAACTGTTAACACTAGAAAATCGTACAAGAAGAAGACTACATTAATTAATGTCAGGCAGAAGGATTTACAAGGCTGAAAGACATTAGAGAATTTGGAAAGTAATTAAAATTTTCTAAGGTCTGAGGAAAAATCAAATTTGAGAAAGTCATAAATGCTTTTGCATTCATAATCCTTCGTGAAGAGTGCCTTTGCATGCCTTTTGACCCAAAATGGGTGCAATCATGGGAGTGGCGAAAGCCACTTTTCGGGACCACAAAATGCACACTCTAAGACAGTGATTCCTCACTTGAAGCCACCTAAGGACGGCCACCAAAGCCTCCTTATACATCAAGGGAAAACACAATGGAATATTTGTGGCACACAAAGGAATCATCCCCCTCTCTTGGGTCACCATCCACAATGTACCAAGAGAGGGAAGAAGGATTTGAATTCTCCTATATAAGGCCACCATGAGATGAAGAAACTGAGAACACATTATTATGCTAGCCATAATTGCCCAAGAAATAAAAACAGTGTGTGATCCGGAGCTGAATATAGAAGGGACTCAATTGTTGGCCATCCAACAAGTTCAGTCCACCACAGTAGAGAGAGGGAGACTTTGCACCAAGGCAAGCTTGGAAGTAAAAACATCCTTGCATCGGGACTTAGAACCCATGTTCTAGGGGCCCTTTGGTAACAGGGTTAAAGTTTCATCCTGATTTCCTACCAGCACTCAATAAGAGGGGTTGAAGAGCCATAGTTTGGATTATTGCAGTTTTTTGACTCTTTTCAGAGCTTTTGTTTATTTTTTTTAGTTTTAGTTTAGTTTTAGTTTATATATGCACTATATTTCTCTATCTAGTATGTTTAAGATTCTAGCTTGTTCCACTAACTTGCTTGACTCCACTTCTTTTTCTGCTTGTGACCAATAACTTAAGTGGGTAAACCACACCCCTTAAGTTGGTGTGATTTCATGCATGCATGCACCAAACACACTAACACAGTTGTATACAAGCCATCTAAGCTTCTAGCTCTAGCTGATTTTTGAAGATGTTACCAAAGGAAGATTGAATCCATTGCTTGAGTTGGACTTTGAGGGCTTTGAGTTTCTACTATAATTGAAACATTTTGGAACCCATTGGTGGGGCGATGGTGCACCACCAATTGGTAACTAGTTCCTTGAACTCAGGATGTGTAAGCCAAAATTGTTCAAAGAGGAAGGGCTTGTTTCTTGTTGCGCCAAGGCAGGACCATTGCAGTGGAATAGGCCAATGATCAGACCCCGAAGCAGGCAGAATTGTGGTGGCTATATCGCCCCCAAGATGGATGGATTTGTCTGAAATGAGGAATCTGTCAAGATGCGAGGCTAATTGATGGGAGCCTCCTCATCAATTTTTCCATGTGTGAGTTCCATTGAAAGTTTGGAGATCAATGATTTGGTTGATTTGAATTAAATCCTTATATCTGTAGCTATCTTCTTCAATATTGGAGTGCCCTCCTCTTTTTTCCTCCAAGTTGGTGACCATGTTGAAATATCCTCCAAAAACACAGAGAGGGTGGGTTCGATGAGCATTTATTTTTTTAATAGAGTCAAGAAGATCAATTTTTTGAGCTACTTGTTGGGGGAAATAAACATTAGTGAGATGGCCATGAATATTGGTGCCTAGGAGATGGAAAGAGGTTTGAATGAAATTGTGAGAGGCATGAAGGTTAGTTAGAGTGATTTGAATAGGGTTTTAGGCAATAGCTAGGCCTCCTAAGGCGCTAATAGCATATAAAACTATGGTACTGCAACCATTCCATAATCTTGATAATATCGTGTTCAGGGTAGTGCTAGAACATTTGATTTCTTGCATGAAGAAGATGGTGGGATTCTCTTGGGAAATTATTTTCAATTATTAAAAGATGCTTGGAGGGGATATTGAGCCCTCAGATGTTCCATGAGATGAGTTTCATTGAGAACTATGAGGGATGGTGGTGTAGAACCTGGTTAGTTTGGGATATCTTCTTGATCTGAAATGAATGTATTAGTTTTGTTGTGCTAAGTGTCTTTTCAGTTTACAAACATGTGCATGCTTGTCTTATTAGTTTTCTTAAGGATTGAGGTGTTTGTCCATGAATTAGAGATGATTTTTAGTGAATTAGAAGCATAAAAAAATATTAAATAACATTGAACAATAGTGTAAAACAGAGAAATAAGTCACCACATGAAATTTACACAGTAGGCATGATGAAGCAGTTCACTCCTCCTGGGATACATCTGTTGGTCCAGCTCCCAATGGCATGTCCATCTTTCATTATGCTCAAAATTTTGCAAATACATGTAGTTACAGTGCTCTAATAGATATTTTATCTACACCAATGGCTCCAGAATGCTCCAATTAGTCAAAATTGGCTCTTCATTCACTCTGAATGGGTGAAAATTGAGTCTCCTACTATTTTGTCCAGTTACACCTAGAAAAGCTCCACAAAAAGTGGAGGACTCCACTTATCTGGAGTTAAATTAGGCAATTTTGCTCAAAAGGTGTGTTTTCCAAACCTTACGCCATTTTAAATTGCAACATTAAAGGTTGCGGTTGGGGGTGGGCACATGCCACTACTGGGTTTGGACCGCTGGCAGTTCCCAACTCCCAACGGTGATCTCATATAAGTTTAAATTAAACCTGCAAACTGAATGGTTAAGAAACATTGTGAAGAACAGTCGTTAAGTCTTGTGCATGCCAGGTGGGAGATCCCACGGTCGATCCCTGCGGCCTCCAAAAATTTTTTAATACTCCAATACAGGGACACATGGCAGTTTCAAGGCTAGCCACATGGCACCCTATGATTGGCGCTCCAAAAATGTACAAAACTCATTCAAAATAAATACAGGGACACATGGCAGTTTCAAGGCTAGCCACTTGTCATCCCATGATTGGCTTGGTGAAAATAAATATTCTTCAAAATATTATTTTTTGCTGACTATACCTCCACCTGCTGACTGTGCATCCCAGTCAACCTTGGTCAAATTGTCGCAAAATTTCCGTGTTTGGAATTTTGATTAGAACGTGATATGTCCCTCATACGACATCAGTTTTTCGAACCGTTCATGGCGCCAGAATTAGGAAGATGAGATCTACGCAACCATCCTAGTTTCAACCCCATCCTATAACTTTTAATTTTAAGCAAAATTTATGAACTCCTGATCACTCCTCCCCATTGGGAAGCTTTTGGACCCAAAAAAAATTGATTACCTATTTAGTAGATGAGGGTACAAGTCCTTCACCTTTCAAACCTCCATCCATTTTTCCTTGCTTGGTTTAGTTCCTTTGAGCCCAACTTGAAGGTAGTCAACACTTTCCCTCTTGGATGCTCTTGTCTTCTTGTCAAGAATTGTATCTTCCTTGAGCTCATCCAGAAATTCTGGCGAGAAATCTTCAATAGAAGGTAGTTGAACATCACTTCCTTGATCGTGAACCAAAGGTGGCTCATACAAACGTAATTTTTCAACATTAAAAATTGAATACATTTGCATATAAGAAGGCAAGTCAAGTTGGAATGCATTATTACCAACTTCCTTTATTATCTTGAATGGACCATATCGAATGGGTTTGAGCTTTTTACCTTCCCCATGCATCCTTTCTTTGATAATGTGCAACCATACCTCATCTCCCTCCTGAAACTTGTTATCAACCTGATGTTTGTCATGCTTCTATTTGTATTTTCTTTTACTTTTCTCAAGTTGTTCTTGAACTTGTTGATGTATAATCAGAATTTTCTCAATGAACTTTCGAGCCTTATCAATGTCAATATGGCCATCAATTGCAACATCCTTCCCAAAGATGAAGTCTAATGGCAATTTTGGCAAATACCCAAAGCATACTTCAAAAGGTGATGTTTGAGTTGAAGAGTGCTTTGATCGGTTGTAAGCATGTTGAATGTAATGAAGTTGTTGATCCCACAACTTGGGATGTTTGATGCAATATCCTCTCAACAGATGCACAGCGGTTCTGTTCACCACCTCGATTTTTCCATATGTTTGCGGATGAAAAGCGGTACTCTTTTTCAACTTTGTTTCCATCATTCTCCATAGATTTGACCAAAAATTCCCAATCAACCTGGTGTTATCACAAAATTGTACTTGATTGGCTGCTCATCAAACAACTCAGTGTAATTGTTTCAAACCACTTCTAACTGAATATTAGCCTCTTCAGTTTGAGAGGGCTCTCTCAATGGAGTTTATGATTTTGAATAATGATAGTACTAGATGGCTACCTCTATAGAGATTGTAACTTGTTTTTTATGATTGTAGGTTAAAAAATGTAGGCTTTCTACCATTGGGCTTATGGAGTCAACAATCAGTAGTTTCAGTGACAGTGGTTCTTCACATGGAAGCTGAGGCAGATAGAGTCTTTAAGAGAGGCAACTCACACATAAAACATAGGAAAACACAGTCATTTCATCACTAAAGGAAGTCAGAGAATAAATTTATAAATTTTGAGTAATAGAGATGAAATCTACTGCAAGTGATAAAACATAAATATATAGATCAATAAGACATGAAAAAGCTCATGATAATCTCACGTCTCTCAAGAAGAATGTCACTTTGTATTACTGATATAGGTCAAAAACATAAAAGCAGTAGTTTGGTGGAAATTTTCTCCAACCCCTTACTACTTTTATGTTTTGTGTTTAAATAGAAATTCTTTACAACAAGGATGATCTGCCTAATGGCTAGATCCTCGAATTCTCCTATGACACATTTCATAACTGAAATACAGAACTTTCAACAGAAAACTGACAGCTACCCTTTAAAGAAACCATCTCCTAATAGGACTCTAACTCCTATGTATTACATTGCTCTATCCTATCTGTAAAACAATTACATGATTGTTACAGAATAAATATCACATGCTCGAGAGACACATGACCAAATTCACCTCCACTTTACATATTTAAAACATCCCTAGATTTGTGGAGCATAACCCTGTTTTTTTAGGAATAGATGACCCTTATCTTCAACGTTGTTTTGACTGATGACCTGGCCGCATGGCACTCTCTTTGAGTCATAAATATCTGATGATAAGATCCCTTGATATGCTGGAGGACTCCACCTGGAAAAAATGACTTTTAAGATGCTCAAAACCTCCAACAATTGCTCGCTACGAAAATAGGACAGTTTTGTAGCGAGTTTTGGTAGCGTGGAAAAGTGGCTTCTGTATCCATTTACTTCACTCCTTTGCTATTACATAATGTTAATCAAGTCATGACACCTTACCACCATGAATCCCCCTCCTTGAAACATGCGAAAATTATTTTAAAAGAAAAAATACACCTATAGGTTTTTTCGTTGCGTATTTCTGGCTTCAAGCCTGAGGTATGCTACGAAACTGTGTAAAAACCTAGAAATTTCCCCTTTCAAAATTATCTTCAAAAACTAACCTCCAGCTGAAAATTTTTATTTTATGCATGTTATGGACCTCGTAAGGCATATCTCATCTCAAGTTATTACTCTTGTGGTGTTTCTTCCTCATTAACAATCAGTTGGCTAATATGCTCTTCCACCACAGTCATTTTCAAACCTTTCTTTTCCAGTTCTTCATGAATCAGATCCAATTGTTCTTGAAGATCTTTCACTTGGTCCTTCAATGTCCTATTATTGGATTGTAAGTGCAGGTTTACCTTTTTAATGTGCTTGACCTCTCTTATTAGTGGCTGAGTCCACTTTATCGACTTTTTTGTATTGTCCAAGGTCTTTGAGACACTTGTGACTTGATCTTCCCAGATTTTCCTCATTTGTTCAAACTAAACCCTTTCAGCTCTATGCTTCTTTTCCTCTTTCTTCAAGACTGATATCTCTTCCCGTGCCTCTTTCAACTGCTCCTTAAGAGTTTCAACTTCTGATTTTTCAGTTATTTTCTCTTTACCCTTCTTTTGTTTGATGACCATCTCTTCTTTTGCAGGTGAGGAGAGGTCTATGATGCTTGGTGGTGGCTGAGTAGTTTCAGTGACCTTATGAGTCTCTTCGCTACTTTCCATGACCTTTCTTACATGTCTGGTCATTGGCTTTCTAGGTTGAAACATGAAACCAACATCATCACCTGAAAACTCTAACTTTTTAATTGTCTTGCCTTTCTTTAGCTTTCTTCCTCCATCTTCAACATCTTCAGCTTAGACAATGAGATTTTCTTCAATGTCAATTACATGCAAGATGTCCTCTAAGTTACCCTTAACCACTGTTTGGCTCCTAGTAACTCTCTTGCTACTTTGTCTGCTGACTGTTTTCTTATGTTTGACAGGTGTTTTTTTAGGTGTGTCAATCTTCTGCAAAGGTTTTGTCTCCATGCTCACTGGTCCTAGTGGGGATGATCTATTCCCTTCTTCAATTTCCTCTGCCACTATTGGTGATGAAATACTTCTAGATTTGGGAACTATTTTAAGAGTGATAGCATCAACTTCAAAACCACTCATGAACAGAAAGGATGTCCAATCTCTGCCTAAACTCTTCAAATCCTCTAACACGAACAAATTAATCAAACCATGGTGAAAGAGAGAAGTTTCATTGTCTTCTATTTTAACTTGGACCTTATCTGAAATTTTGCCTAGACTTACGTATAAGTAAAAGGGCAAGTCAAGAGACCTCTTACCCACAAAATTCAGTAGAAGCCTAAGGTGGTAGGAGTGGACCATATTGTTGGACATTGGATAAACCAACACTCCCCGTGTGTTTCGTGACATGTACTAACTGCCTCTCGTGGATCCTTATCTCTAGCGATGCAATCGTTGACTAACACCTGCGGGTTTTGCTCTAATGGCAATCGTGATTCTCAACAAGTGGTATCAGAGCGTAGGTCACGAGTTCGATACACCCTCGGCTCATGTTGGGGGGGAGATTGTTGCACATTGGATAAACCAACACTCCCCGTGTGTTTCGTGACATGGACTAACCGCCTCTCGTGGATCCTTATCTCTGGCGATGCGATCGTTGACTAACACCTGCAGGTTTTGGTCTAACGGCAATCATGATTCCCAACACATATGAAAACTTCCTTCACAGGCGAAGTACTTCTGAATAATCATCAACAACTTTGAATATTTTTCCTTCATGTAATTCCTTGGGATAGAATTTGTGAGATCAATTTCACTATGCTCTAGCTTGATGAACTCTCTGCAATCCTTCATGATGAACTTGATGCCTTTAAACCACTGTTCCATTCCTCTACGGATTCCTATTGCTTGATCCTGATTTATTTAGGAACACAATAGAATAAACATATAACCATAAATACAGAGATGCAATGGAAATAACACTTCATTTCATTAATATCAAAGAACTGCAATTTTCTTATAGACAGAATGGAAATAAAACTAGCTATGGCACTGGTAGCTATCTCTGAGAAGAGATGTGGCTACAGGCCTCTGAACTGAGTTACAATGAGGCTTGAGGGCCTATTTATTATTTAGAAACAATGGGAAATCCTAAACAGCCAAAACCCTAACCCTAGGAGATGAAGCGCCAAAACTATGGGCCCCATTTGGGTAATTGGTGTTTCAACTTCCCGGGGATGTAACTTTGGCATACGATCTCCGTTTGACGCGTACCATACCTCGTTAGAAAGATCTATCCGAGGACTACAAATTTTGAGTGAGCAACATGAGTCCATGAAGCTCCCTGTTTTCCCAAAAAACATCGTTTAGGGCCTCAAAACGGCTTCGGAAGTTCAGGACCTGAACAACTGCTAAAAATAGTAAGTTGTGCCGAAACTGAAAAAGTGAAAGAGACAATGGTGGGGCCCCAAGTGGAATAGGTGGGTGACCACCAATATCCACTTGGATCATTCCTCCCCCCTTAGGAAGAAATGGTCCCCATTGCGTTAAGTTCCTCCATGAGATGAGGAAATTTGTGCTGAACTTGGTCCCTGGTGAACCACTTTCCTTGAGTACGGGAGTTGGCTAACTTGTGGCTCCCATATAGTTGGATCTTCTGTTGGCGAGTGTTCTTGATTTGCATGTCCATGATACAATCTGTGGTGGCCTGTTCCATGCAGTCTGGGTTTAACTCTGTTGGTGTGAGTTGTTCTGCAATGTCAGAGGTGTCCAGTAGAGGTGAGAAGGACAAAGGCGATCCACATTGAAGACTGGGTGTAGACCAAGGAATGGTGGAATACTGAGCTTGAAGGCATTTTTCCCTACAACCTTGGTGATGGTGTACAGCCCGTATCGGAGCGGGCGAAGCTTGCAGTGGGGTCCACTGAGGCATTCCTTCTGCAAATGTAGCCATACTTTGTCGCCCAACTGGAATTTGTGTGGCACCCGGTGTTGATCAAGGCGTTGCTTGTACTTGGCATTGGCTGTGTCTAATATATCATGAACCTGTTGGCGGATGTGTTGAATGCATTTGATGAAGCTATTTTCTTTGTCAACTTCATACTGGACATGAACCGAATCGGCCTGAGTAGCCGCAAATGGCATGGCTATGTCAATGGGACATAGTGGCTGGAATCTGAAGCCCACCTGAAAGGGGCTATGGCCGATTGAAATGTGGAGAGCCCAGTTATAACTATGTTTTACATAGGGGAGGCTTTCATCCAATGTGCGTGGATGCTTTGAATTTTACATGCGCAGAATGTGTACAATCATTTTGTTGACGACCTATGTCTGGCCATCTGTTTGGGGATGGAAAGCTATGGACTTGGTCAGCTTGGTGTCCAACATTGACCAGAGGCTAGACCAAAATGTGCTGAGGAACCTGCTATCCCGATCTGATATGATAGACTGTGGGATCCCAAAGTGCACCCACACTTATTCAAAGAAGAGTTTAGCAGTGGCTTCTGCTGTGATATTCTTCTTGCAGGCTACCATAATGGCCATCTTCGACAATCTGTCGACGACCATAAAAACACAGTCCTTTCCATGCTTAGTAGAAGGCAAGCCCAACACGTAATCCATGGAGATGGATTTCCAAGGTCGACTACAGGTAGGTAGCAGAGTATATAGGCCTTGCTTCTTGATGGTCAGTTTGGCAATGGCACAAGCAGTGCAGGATCTGATGTGCTTCCCGACATCCTTTCGAAGGTTCGGCCAATAGAAATACTTCTGTAGTATTGCTACTGTTTTCTCGACCCCGAAATGCCCAGCGACTCGACTGTAGTGTGCTTCCCATATCATCTTGGCACGCTCGCTTTAAGGAACACAAAGGTGTCCCAGGTGACATAAAAGTGCATCTTGGAGGTGAAAATTTGGAACTTGCGTACCCCCCAAGAGTGCCTTGTAAGTGTGGCCGAATTCTGGGTCACTCTCGTAGAGAAGAGACCAATCAGAAGTCTCATGCCCACAAGAGTTGAGAATGGTGGTGAGCGCCACGATCGGTGGTTAGCTGAGGCAGTATGCAACATTATTGGTGCTACCCTTCTTGTACTTGATGTTCAAATGAAATTTTTGCAGATAGGTGGACCACTTCTGATGGCGATCATTTTGCAACTTCCCTTGTGTCTGTATGAACTGCAGGGGCCAGTGGTCTGTGTGGATGATTGTTTCCATCCCCAAAATGTAATGCTTCCATTGTCGACAAGCTTGCACAATGGAATACATTTCTTTGTCATAAGTGGGATACTTTTGAACTGTGTCAGACAATGTCTCACTGTGATATGCCACTGGATGTCCCTGTTGAGTAAGAACTGCCCCAATAGCATAGTCAGAGGCATCTATCTTGATCTCAAATGGCTGTTGCAAGTCTATTAATGTGAGCACTGAAGCAGAACAGAGGCGATTTTTCAATTCTGTGAATGCCTTCTGTTGAGGTTTCGACCAAAAGAATTTTTCTCTCGCTCCTCCCTTGGTGACTTGACTCAAGGGCCAAGTGATATGAGAGAATCCCAACACAAACCTACAGTAGAAATTTGCAAGACCCAGAAAGCTGCGAAACTTTGTTATAGTGGTTGGGCCTAGCCAATCCCGAATGACTTGGATCTTGGCTGGATCCACATGCACCCCCCTTTCATCAATAATGTATCCCAGATATTGAACCTGGGTCATGCCAAAAGTGCACTTGTCCAAATTAGCACACAACTTGTGTTGCCACGGTGTTTGGAGGACATGTCGGATGTGGTGGAGGTGCTCTTCCCAAGTCTGGCTAAATATCAGAATGTCATCCAACTACACTACTACAAATGAGTTGGTAAATGGCCACAATATGTTGTCCATCATCCTCATGAAGGTTGCAGGAGCATTCGTCAACCCAAAAGGCATGAACAGCCATTTGAAAAGGCCTTCCTTGGCTTTGAAGGCAGTCTTCCACACATCGGAGGGTTCAATTGGCCCATAGTTTTGGCGTACAATCTCTGTTTGACGTGTACCATACCTCGTTATAAACATCTATCTGAGGACTAAAAATTTCAAGTGAGAAACATCGGTCCTTGGATCCATGTTGCTCCCCATTTTCCCAAAAACCGTCGTTTACGGCCTCAAAACGGCTCTGGAAGTTCAGGACCCAAAAAACTGCTAAAAATAGTAAGTTGTGCTGAAACTGAAAAACTAAAAGAGACAATGGTGGGGCCCCAAGTGGAATAGGCGGGTGACCATCGATATCCACTTGGATCATTGCTGCTAAAATTTTGTCTGGTGTTACTTTGAGGTTTAGCATTCCCACCTTTGAAGTTGTCCCAGTGAAACTTTTAGCAAAATATTTGGAAACCTGTAAATGACAACCCTGAAGCCTTTGACAAAATTTCAAGCAACCTGTTCTTCTGAATACCTCCATGGTAGTTGGGTCTTCATTTAGAAAATTCATGTCCATGGGATCATACCTGTGGCAGTGTTACACTAAAAACTGTCACCTTGACATTCTGCTAACTGTATGAGCTCATTAACACTCATACATACCTCCT
>CM076584.1:1282791287-1282870774 GCA_034641835.2 Pinus albicaulis | reverse complement strand
TTAAGTTAGTCGTTTTTATTTTAGTCACTTATTATCTAGTCGTATATTTTATCCCTAGACTAAATTAGTCGTTTAAGTTTGTCATTTATAGTTCAGTCACTTAAAATTTCTCAAATTTAGTAGTAATTCACTTGAAATAATTGCGTGACTAACTTTTTTAGTCACCTAGTCACTAATTTCATCATTTTTTACTAGTGTTTGATCCCATCAAAGAATACCATCAGCATTACTAAGGGATTGGCCTAAGGTATTTGCTAAGTCCTAAGCTATATAAGCAAATGAACATCAAAGTGTTAAGTGTGCAAGTTTTTTATTTTTTCTATGAACGATTTGATCTGAAACAAGTGTGCACCACGGAGCAAGGAAAAGACACATATCTGAAATATTTGAAGTATGGAATCATATGTACTTGTTTAATTTCCTTGTTGAAAATATATAACTGTGATATATATGAGATATTAATGATATTCTAACATGAGTATCAGATAGTAAGGGTTCCTAAGTATACTTTGTGGTTACAGTGAAAGCATGACTCAATGATTTCAGATTTGTACGTTGGTTTTCCACTAAGAGATCACGTATATATGTGGATCTTCTTCTAACTTGTCACGCATAAATTCTACAGTTTGGACATATTTGTACACATGTGTCAAGTATGAAAAGCACATACATACGTAGAAAAGCTTTGTAGAGGCCATGCACATCTGCGAGGTTTTTGCAGTATGAGTTGGCGATAATGGTTGATATATTATGTTATGTTTGTTTTTGTCTATCGATGAAGTATTTCTTATAATAATTTGTGTTTTACAGTACTGTTTGGGCTGAATTAATTACGAAGTAAACTATTGACTTGTGATAATACTGCTATGTGATAATCTACATTTGGTTCAGTTATTTATGTCGGCTTCAATATCTGTTTGGGTGATTGATTAAATGCTATGGTGATTCAGATTCAGTTATCAATATTCTGAGATCTATGTGCGGTATTCTTCAGGGGAAACACATACATACACAGGTATGATTAAGAACATAAGTGCATATATTCTTCCATGTGTTTAAACAAGGTTTGCAGTGACAGAATATGGTTTCATTGATGAACAATATGTGTTTTGGTATTCCGATGAATGGGTATATAGTGATATTAGTTGGTATGGTTGTATGAATGAGTTATTTCTATGGTTGACATGGTGATACAGTTGGTTCAGTGATTAAGTGACTTGATACAATGTTGGTATCATTATTGTTATCTGATATTTGGAATGGATCAAGTTTGAAACATTCTGAAAACTAATCCACAAAGAACAGAGGATAAAGGGGTTGTAGCTCCCTCACAATAGACGTTGGAGAACGAGAGAAGCTTGTATCCTTTTGCAGGTGGGTGCCTATGTATTGGTATGATTCTGCGTTAGTAAAAGTTTGTAAAAAAATTCTCCTTATAATAAAAGAAGAAGGCAGAGATGAAAACAGGGGTGGTTTTCTCCCACATTGGGTTTCTGCCTAAAAATCTTGGTGTTCATGAGTGTTGATGTGTTTCTTGTGTGTAATGGTTTACTTTGTTCTTACTGCACATGGTTTCTATTTAATTAATGTAAAATGAAGTACTGAGACACTGGATCAAGTTAAATAGATGATGAATTAACTTAAAATTTATTTAACTGGATATACGCTAATTTTCTTCATCGCAGTCGTGTACATACGCAGGTTTACTTCATAACGGTAGCATACATAAATCTAAATAAGAAAATAAATGTTTAAGTAGTTTAAAAATACTAAGTTCACCCCCCTCTTAGTATTTTTCCTAACATGAGAAACATATGGCCACACGGCCTATCATATCAAAAATAAATGTAGACAAAATATGGTTCTAAGGCCTCATAGTAGACTAGTCCCTGTGGTGATAGCGATAACATACAACCGCCTAGGCGATATTGCACAAAAACTCACTGATACGGTTGGGAAATCAAGTGGTGTAATGTTGCAGTCTCATAGGGATCTGATTGAATCTAGTCTCTAGTATGCTATGGATCAATCCCTTCGTGTGATGCTTGAACTCTACAAGAGTATCAACTACGTTGAGATCTTGCATCTCCTCCTCTTCTCCTTCAGCCACATGTGCTCCAACCTATGAAAGTAGTGGCTCTCCACGTCACTAAAGATAGGATGCACCCGCTTGTCGAACAGGTCCAACATTTGCATGTGAAAACAATAGTTAATCTTGGACACATGAAAAAAAATTGTAAAACCCAAAAAAAAACATTCAAAATGATTTTTTTTAACCTATGTCACCCCATTTCCCACCTTCAAGAAATACAAGCTTTGGGTCTCCGCGGAAGTCTACGCCAACATATGGGCAATCTTCGATCATAATGAGCTACATATACAGTCATCTAAAGAAAATAGGAATAAAATTTCGAGTTTTCTTGAGTGTTGGGATAGCATTGGAAGTGCTCTAGCTCCCAAAATTTGTGGAGGGACTAGAGTACATGGGATCTCTAAGATCCGGAAAGGGGTTTGGGGAATTCCATCCAGTTTGGGAGATAATTAATTAATTAATATTTTTTAATTAAGGACCCTAAGTCAAACTTAGGAAAAAATAAAATAGTAAAGGTAATTAATTAAAACATGTTATGGAATTCTCTTAAGTCACATGGATCAAGCTTTCTTTTAATCTGAGCCATCAATTCAAGATCTGATCATGGTCGTTGGTTTCCAAATGAGAAATTATAAAGGAAAGGCTTGGTGTCAGTAGGAGAACACACACGAAGGCAGAGCACTAAGACTAAGCTGAAATTCTAAGACGGGTTTGCTAAGAATTTTCAAAAGTGTTTTAGCTACAGAGAGGGGTATTTTTGGCAAAGGGGGTGGTCTGATCCCAGTGCCAATAATTAGAAAGAGGCAGAGAGAAGAAAGTAGAGGTAGCACAAATAAGCAGAGGCAATAGCATCAGTTACGCAGCAGCTGCGCAGTGCAGAGAGCGGCTTCTACAACGCAGGTGCTATGCAGTCCCTTCAACAGCAGCACTGGGCAGCAGGGGACCCTCCAGGGTTACACAGAGACCCTTCTAGGGCAGCGTAGGGTCTGTGTCACCCATTCTGGGGTTACGCAACCCTCTCCAGGCCAGCGCAGAGGCATGCAAAGGCTGACTAGGATGACGCAGGGGCTTCAGGGGCAGCATTGGGGTTTCTAGGGCCAGAATTTGGCTGAGTCTTGTAAATCTCGTTTGAGGGTGTGGATGAGTCAAGGTTTTGGTCTCAGAACAGCAAGTTAGTTGCAGATATATATTTTTCTCTGTCGGTTTAACTAGTAAGGTGCCCATATTTGATGTATTCAGAAAACTACTAAATAATATAAACCCTCCAGCAGCTAGAAGACCGGTTTTCCCACATTTGGTTTTTCCAGGCACAATTGTCCAGAAAATTTTGTGTGTCACTTTATCTATTTGCATGTACTTTTCTATTTTAGATCTTAATTGGTGAAATTTTTTTATGTGTTTACTTTGATGTTAATCTGAAGATTTCATCATTAATAACTTGTTTAAGTAGGAGAAGTATAACCAGATCTAACGGTAGATTTTTGCACTTTCAAAAAATTTCACATGGTATCAAAGCGATTGCACATCTAGCAGGGTCAGTAGTAGAAGACTGAAGAATCCTTGTTGCAGAAGGCAGCAAAGAGAGCAACAGCAGCCGCAAAAATCCATATATGAAGAGACAACACAGTTTCAGAGAGAGTAGAGCCACACAAAGGCCAGAGTGATGCAGTCTTACGTTGTCTCCATGCAAGCCCACGTACTTACTACACAGAGGCAACACAGAGACAACTTTGGGACTGTATGCTCATGCAAAGGCCAACTAGGGTGACATAGATCTAAAGTTGTTTGATTCATAAGTGTCAGAAGCAGAGCTGTAGAACTTTAGAAGTTACTGGTGGGGTTAAATTTCTGAAATTTTAGAATTTAGCTCAAGCACTAGGTGACAAAGAGCGAGAGGAGATCATATTCTTAGAGGGTTTCTAGCCAAAGAAATATTTAGATTGATCAGTGGATCGAAGAGAGTTGTTTCATTGTTGATTTGGTGAATTTCCAAGAGAGGAAATCAATTGTCAGAGGGAGCATAGGGTTCCTTTTCGCCAAGGACCCTAGATCTGAGCTTCAGTAGAGAAGTGAGGAGAGGAGTATATGTTCCAATAGAGTAGATCTAAGGAGATGGCACCTCACAGACTACATGATCAAAATAGGTTGGATGGCCTATCCAACTTTTCAGTATGGAAGGACAAAATCCTGGTAGTCATGGAGGCATACAGTCTAAGAGACCATGCATAAATGGTCATGGCCACGTCGATCGATGCAGATCTACTCAAGAAGCATGAGGAAGCTACGACACATGCCAAACGTTTCATAATGGATGGGGTTAAGGACCATATAGTTCCACATATAGCTGAAAAGAAAACAGCTAATGAGATGTGGAAAGCCTTAGCAACCTTATATGAGGGGAATTTTTTCCAGAGGAAAATGCTTATGGAGAATCAGCTGAGGTCATTCATGATGACCAAGGGAGAAGAAATAGAGCCCTTCGTCTTCTGATTACAGACGATCAGAGATCATTTTTTTTCCATGGGACAAAAGGTGTAGGATGATGTGATGGTAAGGACTACACTCAATGTGTTCACAAAAGAGTGGGAAACCTTTTTCCAAATTTTCTTGGGCAGAGCGGACCTTCCCGACTGGGAAAATATGTGGGCAATCCTTCGTCAAGAAGAACTCTGTAGATTCACCAAGAAGCAGTACAGCACGGGGTCAATTAAGGTGACGAAGGAAGAGGAAGAATGATGTATCCTTGGCATCAAAGAGGCAGTAAGGGAAGAAGAAGCGTGATCTATCCAAGATCAAGTTTTTCCAGTGCGGTGAACTAGGATATTTCGCCGAAAATTGTCCACAGAAGAAGAAGGACAAGGAATATTCTACTTCCAAGGCTATTATGGTGAACGATGGTTTAGAAGATGATGTATCCATGAGCACTCATGAACCATGAAAGTGTGGTGACATGGATTAGTAGAGTGCTACAGAGTGGGGGTGGGATACTTGAGCAGATCATCTCTTGGATCACATCCGAGCTATGGGATCCTTAAGATAGTAGTGAGACAAGTGGATCAGTTGGTGCAGAGAATCACAGATGGTGCAGAGGCAGAGTTGAAGATTGAAGGAAGCAATGCAGTGTAGATGCAGCAGCAGCATAGCAGCTGATGTGACTTCAGCAACATAGAGAAGAACTGCAGTAGTGTGGAGGCTTCAGGAGGACAGCATAGCGCAGCAGCAGCATGATATATTTCAGCACAAGGGTTTTATGTGACTTCAGTAGTGCAGAGGGAGTCTGCTTATGCAGTGCAAAGTTGTAGCTATGCATCATCCTCCAGATGACAGCAGAGATCAGCAACCTATGGAGCTTCATTGATGAGGATGCAGCCCAACTGACTTGTCTGTCAAAGATTGGGCAGGACCTTTAATTGCTTCTCTCAGCAACTGAAGTTGCAATGCAGCAATTGGCAGCATAGTGCAGTGGATTGAGAGGGAGTTGTAGTATAGATGTGGTAGTGACGGTGGCAGTGTCATGGGATGTAGTACAGAATGGCAGCAGCACAGTGATGAAGTGTCGCATGTCTAGCATCAGTGCTGAGACCCACACCAGAGATCAGTGCAGAGCTTCGGGGTGAAGCAGAGTTGTACTAGAGCACATTCCTTGCTAAGAGGGAGTGTTTGGATAGCATTAGAAATGCTCTAGCTCCCAAAATTTGTGGAGGGACTAGAATACATGAGATATCTAATACCCAAAAACGGATTTGGGAAATTCCATCCAGTTTGGGAGATAATTAATTAATTAATATTTTTAATTAAGGACCCTAAGTCTAACTTACGAAAAATAAAATATTAAAGGTAATTAATTAAAACATGTGATGGAATTGTCTTAAGTCACACGGATCAATATTTCTTTTAATATGAGGCATCAATTCAAGATATGATCATGGTCATTGGTTCCCCAAAAAGAAATTATAAAGGAAAGGATTAGGTTCAGTAGGAGAACACACACACGGAGGCAGAGCACTGAGACTAAGCTGAAATTATAGGGTGGTTTTGCTAAGAATTTTCAGAAGTGTTTCATCTGTAGAGAGGGGTTTTTTTCGCAAAGGGGACAATCTGATCCCAGTTCCAAGAATCAGCAAGAGGCAGAGAGCAGCATCTAGAGGCAACACAGAGAAGTACAGGAAACAACAACAGTTACGTAGTATTTGTGCAGTGCAGAGAGCGGCTTCAGCTATGCAGGTGCTACGTAGTGCCTTCTAGGGAAGCGCTAGGAAATAGGGGACCCTCCAGGGTTACGCAGAGACCCTTCTAGGGCAGCTTAAGGTCTGTGCCATCCATTATGGGGTTATGCGACCCTCTCCAGGCTAGCGCAGAGGCATGCAGAGGCTGACTAGGCTGACATGGGGGCTTCAGGGGCAGCGTTGGGGTTTCTAGGGCCAAAATTTGGCTAAGTCTTGTAAATCTCGTTTGAGGGTGTGGATCAGTTAAGTTTTTGGTCTCAAAACAATAGGTTAGCTGGAGATATATATTTTTGTATGTCGGGTTAACCAGTAAGGTGCCCAGATTTGTTGCATTCATAAAACTACTAAATAATATAAACCCTCCAGTAGCCAGAAGATCGGTTTTCCCACATTGGGTTTTTCCGGGGACAGTTTTCCATAAAATATTGTGTGTCACTTTATTTGTGTGCATGTACTTTTTTGTTTTATATATGAATCAGTGAAATTCTATTATGTGTTTACTTCGATGTAATTCTGAAGATTTCAACATTAATAACTTGTTTAATTAGGAGAAGTATAACCAGATCTAACAGTAGATTTCTGCATAAAGTAACTTTCATAAATTTTCACATAAAACTCATGGAAGAATAACCTACATATCAAGAGATAATATCTACCCATCGCCTCATCCATGGATCCCTAGGATCTGAAATTGTTAGTCATCAGTAATTTTTACTATGTGTAGATGACTAAATATTGGTTCTAGATTTATAAAAACAAGATTCCCTTAATTTTGTGAGTTTTAGAAATCTCACTGTCTTCATTATCCTTATGGAAAAATTTTCACTATTCTATCAACCTTGCCATTTCATGGTCACCCTGCCACTCCTAGAGGACTCCTTATGGGCTTGTATCACTCATCTCCATCCTCTTTTCCTACCTATAACCTCATCACTCTGTTTTCCCCTTGCCCATAGCTCCACTTTGCATCCAAGGTTACCTATAAGCCTTTTCCTTCCCATGTTCACCAAGTTCCTTAGGCATTGATGGTCTCAAAACTATCTTTGTAGGTTCTTTAGATAAATCAAGTACATTGGATTTTGGATCTTCAATACATCACCTTGTCAATAATCTATTTTTACACTTGAACACAAAAACCAATTTTCAATCAAAGTCCAGGTCAAAGGACCCTCCCACTAGATCATTAGGGTTTCATGGGTTGTAAGGTCATCATTGGTATTTTAAGCACTTATTTTCCTATGCTAGAAGCTGGCTCAGATGTAATAGAAGATCAGCACATGGTTGTCCAAGAAAGATCGAAAAATCTTTTAAGAGGACCACTTTATCAATTTCAAGTTCTACAAAAGGTAAATGTGAATTTTGACACTTCTACAGGAGTTTTAAAATGACTATCAGCAGAGAGTTGGTAAGGTAAGAGGTATGCTCCTCAATAAAGACATTCATAGCAAGGAGAGGGGAAGTAGTTTGGTTTCAAGGAGAACTAAGGTTTTGAGCTTGAAGGTCCAGCAGTGTGCCAAACAGTGACAAATTGTAGAAATGACTTCAAGGAGGCACACCAAACCAAACAAGAAGGAAGTTTATTAGAAACTATTAATTAAAAAGGGAAAAAGGTGAGGTCAACTAGATAGAAATGAATGAACTTGAAAGGGCTATAGAGAACTTAGAAGACAACACTGATAATTGTTTTCAAGCACTCCAAACACCTAGGGTTCTGGGAAAGTGGCGAAAGGAGGTGAAGTGGGGAGGTAAGAAACATGATGGCAGCAAAGGGATTCTGAATATGTCACTATTTGTAAAGATTCCAAACTTGTCCAAAGAAGTTTGCATGCCAAAAATGGTCAAAAAGATAGTTTTAGCTCCATGGTGCAGGTAAAGAAATATTTAGAAGCTACCAGTGTGTGTAAACATCCCAAAGTTTCCAAGGTAAAATGTCTCACTGCCTCAAGAACAAGGATGTAAAGAGTATCATTAAGAAAGGTAAGCTTAGTATTTTCCGGCACCTGCAAATTAGAAGTGGCCCAAGAAGGTAAAAATCATAGTTTTAATTCCATGGTCTAGGCAGAGAAGAGTTTTGAAGGTATTCATATGTGAAATCCTCCCATAGATGTTTAATGAGCTGTTTATGCTTCAAGGAGCAACAAGAAGGTCAAGTTTCAATATCTCATTCACCTACAAAGTAGCAGTTGTCAAAGGGATGAAAAACCTGATATTGAGCTCCAAGGAGGAAACAAAATATGTTTTTAAAGCTACTATTGTGTAAAGATTCCAAACTTATCAAAAGTGAGTTGTCATGCCTAAATAATCAAAGGATGAGATTAAACTTCATGGTGCAGACAAAAGAGGTTTTAAAGGTTGTTGTTGTGTCAAGGTGAATAGGTCAGATACTCTAGGGTTAAAAGAAGAGAAAGTTTCATAACTCAAGCAAACCTGCAGAGCAAAAAGGGTCAGAGAGTTAGTGACAAAGGAATATCAGTAAAAAATGAAAGAGGCTGAAGAACATTAGGAAAGTGGGTTGTAAGAGATTAATTAAAATCCTTGAGCCTATATAAACTCATCTCAACACTTCATTAAATCATTGTTCACTTGAAAAAATTTGGAAACGTTCAGGAGGAAAAGGTCTGAGTTTTCAAGGGAAATCGGGTAGAGTTTTTGAGGCACTACGCGTTCAGGTTGGCATTGAGTGCCTGAAGTTGGGCATTGTGCCCCTGCCATTTTCTCCCTTGTGTTTTATCAAAGAGTTGCGCACCTGGAAACGCGCTGCGCGTTTTCCCAACCTGACACCCTGTTCACCTGTGCACTGCGCATTTTGGCCAGGAGGGCCTCCACACCCTGCAGACACTCAACTCAGCTCAAAAACATCATCAAGCTGCCACCAAGGTTTTTATAGCAAAAACTAAATGGTAATTGGATGCCCTACTCTCCTCTCCAAGCATTTTGATGGTTTGCCAATTAAAGGAATAAAATCCTAAGGAAGAAAAACCTAAGTTTGAACTTGAAACCACTATTTAAATACTCCTCCATCTGCCTGCAAAAGAAGACTAGTGATAGATAGGGGGTTACATTATTGGAGGTTTCCCATTCACCTAGGGTTGTGCCTACACTCACCCCATTCACCAAATTAGTCCTCTGCATCACAAAAATATTGACAAATTCATTGCCTTCCTTCATATCCATTTGTCATCAGTGCAATTTGTTGTCAAAGCAGAATTGTAACCAGCAGCTGAGGTTTTCCTTAATTTTTCCCTCTCACTCATATTCCTATACCCTTACCTTCACTCACCCATCCATATCATTCACTTGCAAAGACTGGCATCCTCCATCCCTTCATCTCATTTTTATTGTGCAGTCCTAGATTTTTGTTCAAAATAGAGTGATCAAAATGTCAAGGGAAGGTGACAGTGGTAGTGAAGAGGAAGGACAACTGCCAAGGAGGCATCAACACAAAGGTGGGGGGATCAACAGGTTTGAACCACTAAACACAATGGAGCTTAATTCATCTCCCCTAACTACCTCATGCTTCCAAAATTTTGCCTGCTATCAATTTTGTGAGAAGGTACAGCAGGTGCAGAATCACCCCGAGCTGACTAGGCTCTTCATACTCAACCTACATGAGAAACAAGTCAACCTTGCAGGGGAAAACTTTGAGTTGTCTTCAGATGACATTTCTATTGCCACTGGTTTACCTAGTGTGGGTGAAATATGGTTCATGAAGGCCAATTTAGACATGATCTACTATGAGCCATACCTTAAACCCAGGTACAAAGACTACAATATATCCATTTTTCCTTTCTCACATCTGCTAGAGAGATATGCACCTTCGATGAAAGTTATCATGAAATCTTTTACATATGAGGGAAGGTTCTATAGGATTTACTCCACATTAGGTTGCTCATGCACTTTACTAGGCTGAGGATGTTGCACCTACCTTATTACCTCTACAAGAGCATTGAAAAAAGGCCCTATATTGTACGAAATAGAGAATATTCCTAGCAGATGCAAAGCTTATTTCATCACTCTTTGATTAATATGGTTGTGATTCATCAATTCTAGCAAAAGGGCATTTCATGGGAGGTTTTCATTGCCCATGAAGTGTTCACCAATCCACAAGCCCATCCTCAAAAAAATGTTCCTTCATCATCTCATCCTCCTATCACTACTCCTCCATCATCTCCTGTTGAACATGTTTCACCATCTACACATATTCCTTCACCTCAGGACAACCGTCCTTCATAACTCTCTCACAATGCATCAGAAAATGAAGGAAGTGATAATGAGCAATCAAATGAAAATGAGGGAGAGGATAATGATGAATCAAGAAAAAGTGAAGAAGAAGCAAATGAAGGAGATGATAATGAAGAATCAAACAATGAGGGCAGTGAGGCTGATGATAGTAGTAAAGAGCACAGTGAGGCTCACATCAAAGAAGAAAACAACAGTGAGGAGGAAGGAAATGAAGAGGTAGATTTCAGTGTCAGTAAGGAACAAAATGAAGAAGAAGAAAGTGAGGATGCATAAGATAGTGAAGGAAAGAGCCATGATGTCAGCATGGAGGATGTAAATGAAGCAGAGAGCATGGAAGAGGGAGGAAATGAAGAGGTAGATATCAATGGTGATGAAGGCAGTGCAGAAACCAATGATGAAGCACCTAGCAGTCAAGATAATGAAAATGAGGCTGATGTAAATAATGCCAATATAAGTAATAATGACAGCACATAAGTCAGTAAAGAAGATGAAGGCAGTGCAGAAGGCAGCAAGGAAATAAGCCATGATGGCAATAGGTCAAAGGAGGAAGATATCAGTGAAGAAAATGAAAATGAGACTAAAATCAGTGAAACGAATATCAGTGAGGCAGAATAAGGCAGTGAAGAAGACAATAGGTCAAAAATCCATGATGACAGTGATGAAACACAAATCAGTGGATCAGATAAGGGAAATGAGGAAGAGAGCAGCAACAATGATGGGCATGATATCAGTGAAGATGATGATGATGTTGACACTGATAATGACAGCAAGAATATCAGTGATAAGGTAGAAAGCATGGAGACGGATGAGAGCAGCCATGAGAGAAGGCATGAAATCCATAAGGACAGTAAGGATATCAATGATGATGACAGTCATGGTGGCAGCAATAGTTAAGGCACTGAAATGATCAAAGTTGTACCTTTTTCTTTTACCTACCAAAGAGGAAATAGGCATGTGTTTTCTGCCTCTAAAAGGCAAGGGGCCATGCCTTCTACATCAGCTAGGTAGCATGACAAAGGAAAAGAAAAGGTCAAGGATGAAAAGGAAGAAGATCAACATGAGACTGATAAATAATTTGAACTCATTCATGTTGACAGTGATGATGAAAATGAGGCAAGAATCTCAAGCATGTTGCTCAAAGGTAAAGATGCCCAAATCAAAGATTTGCAAGCCAATCTAGCTAGGTCTAGGAATGTCATCCACTACTATGAGGTGGAAAACAAGAAGCTGGAGGCACAAAATTCCATTTATGAAGTCAACTCAATCAGAGCCCAGAAAGAGGCTGAAAGGACCAAGGTCAAACTAGATGAGGTCTTGGGTGTTTTTGATGAAAGTGAAGATGAAGAAGGGCAGTTATCTAGAAGAAGGCCAAGGACAATTGGCTTGAGGAAGGCCTTAGCCAAGGAGAAAGAGCAAGAGGCAGCCTTGGAAAAGTAGCTCACTCCAAGTGAGCTTCTTGCCAAAGAGATAGAGTATTATTGGAAACCTTGGTTAGAGAGGGCCAATATACACTTGGAGGATTAGCTAGAGAAGACACAAAGATACCTTGGCCTTCAGAAGAAGATGGCCAAGCACTATGCCTTGAGAAATCAAATTGCAAGGGCCAAGCTCAAAATATCCCTTGACAAAATTCAAGCTCTCAAGGAGGCAAAGGGAAAGAAAAACCTTGAAATCCTTGTTGATGCTTCCCTACAGGCATCCCAAACACCATGAGGAAGACAAATTCAAAATTTTGGCAACTTTTGACAATTTTGGTTTTTTACTGTTTTTTAGGGCCAAGGGCACTGTGCTCTTTTTTAGGGCATCCATTGGAGGAAAATTTTACTTTTTTTGGTTCCTTAGGCCAAAGACATCACACTCACCAAGTTTTAGCTCATTTGGAGTACAACTAGTCCTCCAAAAGGGCCAAAAACATGCAAACTTTCACCTTTCTGCCTTGTTTTCAGAGATGGCGTTGCGCCTTTAGTAGTCTTGGGAGATTTGGTTTTTTTAAATGTAAATGAAGTCCAATCAGAAAACCAAGGGTCGTTTTGGAAATTAGATTTGACAATCTTTCCAACGAGCTATCACATAGCTCATTTCAACATTGGGAAGGCCTTCAAAACTCAGCAGCAAGGTGACCTATTTTTCCGATGCAGGCCTTGTGCCCTTGGACCTCTGTGTTGTGCCCTTGCCTGCAAAGTCAACAAAAGACACAAATTTATGGAAAATATATATTTTGATTTTTTTGGGAAAATCACTCCAAAGTCAAGTGTCATAAGTTATTTTGCATTTATTTCATTAGATATTTTGTGCCTTGGGCCTTGCATGGTCTCTTTGCACAAATTTGACATTTATGATGTATTATGACATTTTCAAACCCTAGTTAGGGTTTTGGTCCTCCTTTCTTGTTAAATAAAGCATTGAGGCCTCATTGTAGATGTTGGATATTTGCTGAGCATAATATGAGATAGCCTTTGAGTTTATTGGTGAAATTGGTTTTGGTGACATGTGATGGCTTTGGACTAAAGATCCATGGATTGAGCACACTCTTAGGATTAATAAAGCTTTGTTATATGGTGATGTATTCCACCTTTGTCTTTGTTTCCTTTAGTTTCATTATGTTCATGGTTTCTTTGATTAAAGGAAAGAAATAGAGAATAGGATTTTCTTCTTAGCACCCTACTTCTGCCTGCCTCCTTTGATTTCATATGTTTTCCTCCTTGAAGTGTAGCTAAAGAGTTCTTAAATGTTCTTTGGTTTTTACTAAAATTTTATGTTAAAAGTCTATTTGTTTGCAAGTAAGTTTTAGAGAATCCTTAACTGCTCTCTAAGTTTACTTATCTATTGTTTGAGGTCTACTTAGTACTATTTGGTTGAAGAATCCTTTATTGCTCTTCAATTTTTACTATGCTAATCATACTGAAAGCTTTTTCTTGTTCTTAGTACGTTAAAGGATCCTTTATTGCCACTTAACCTACTATACTCACAACTCCATGTTTATTTCACTCTCACTGAACCTACTTAGATCCATTTGGCCTTGTTTACTTTCCCTATGAAACACCCTTGACCTATTTTTGCACCCTTCAAAACCTTTGCAGAATCCATAGCCCAATGGATTGATTCTCTCTTACTCTACCTATTTTTCTTGAAAAACTATCAAACCAAAAAAACAAACAAACCCTAATCCCTATAACTAGCCTAAAATCAAAAACCCTAAAAAAAAACAAGTTACAATCCCTTACACAAACATAGAGAGAGCCCTCTCTGAGTCTAGGAAGGCTAGTTCCTAGGACTCCAAATATTGGTTTGATGTTACCCCTGTTCATTTGTTCTTTCCAATCTAAAAAATTATGGGGACTTAACAGAAATCTCAAGAGAAATATGTTGAGGTTGGAGTAGTGGAATCCTCTCTAAGGAAAATGATATCAATATGGAACCATATCCAAAAAAATTTATAATTCCATCTTTTTCTTTAGTGAGTTGTTCCTGCATATTCGTTAATACCCCGTCACTATAATTGAACAGAGTTCGTTTTATTCATTGTAATTCAAATTTCACTTGTGACCTATTACCCAAATGCAAAGTAGTATTTCCAACCAATTTAGTCATAATGAAAAGGATTGTCTTGAGAGTCAATCAAACCACATCCTTGATCTCTATCTTCCCTTATTTTTTTGGATGGGAATGAGGCCTACAGTGTGCAATAATGTAATATTATACAGTATCACCACCCCTTCTCGTGCCCGACAATGAGATAGGAGCTCCCCTTCTCGATAAACCTATCAAGAAATAAATATCCTCAACCTCTATACTGAGGCTATGTCCACCAAGCCTGAAACATTATGCCTAAATATACCATGCTCTAACTATATATTCCAATAATTGTATTTGGGCTCTCATGCCAGGAATCCAAAAGAACTTGATAAGTCCATAATTTCTTAAATCCTGAATAGTTGTTGGATCATTGGCAGCATCCATGTCAACGATCTCATGTTTTCTTTCTCGCCAAATCAAAGAAAATTTTTCTTTGATAGATTCCTACAATAAAACAAGAATAATATTTTGTACAAACCTCATGCAAAAAATTGAGATAAATTTGGGTGAAAATCACAAAACCTTTTTTTTAAATGTGCCCAGCGCACCTCGCTTTAAGGGGACAAAGCATTGTAGCACACCTTCTTCTCTCTGGGAGGTGTGTTGAAGCACTCTTCCCAGTGAAAATATTTCTGGCCTAGTGGACCTTTCGACAGTGAAAGGATCTGATGGAGATGGGGTGAAAATCTAAATCCAAAAAGCACTTACACTAGTACAAAATAGCTAATTAATTACTAAAAAAATGACTAAAATTTGCATATAAACGACTATTTTTCGGTCGGTGACCAATAGTAGCTAATTTACAGTATCTTATAACGGAACCAACTTTTAGTCGTTTTTAGCTTAGTCATTAATTGGTTATCTCAATTTTGTTGTCTAGTAGTATATTTGGTCATTAATTTAATCATTGATTTGGTCATTAATTTAGTCATTGATTTGGTCATTGATTTAATCATTGATTTGGTCATTAATTGTCACAATTAATGACCAAATATATTACTATATAATCACCCAAGAAAACCAATTAATGACCAAAGAAATATGACCAAAACGTTGAGTGTGTTATAAGATACTGTAAATTAGCTACTAATAGTCATATATATGCAAATTTTAGTCATTGTTTGAAACTAATTAATGACTAAAGAAATATGACTAAATTTTTGGTCGTGTTATAAGATACTGTTGGCTCGAGGGGTCCTGACCTAGGTTCGGAGCTCAAGGTTTGCCAACAAACCCCTATACTATTGGCCCTTTCAGCAATGACCTACTTGCGCAGATCAAAGTCTCACCCGAAGTAGTATGGGTGGGTGTTGGAACCAGGTTTCCGCACCCTGAGAAAGGATAGGTAAGGCAAGTAGAGTTGCGTTTGGCATGATACCCAGATCACCTTGTTCTGCGCAGGGCCAAGTGGGTCTCTATTCGCATCCACGTGCGCTAGATCTATAATTATATGCTTTTAAGACAGTAGCACGGCATTGCATAAACAGAACAGAACAGATCTAGATACAGAAAATGCACTTACACAGATCTTTGTAGCTTAAATATAGAAAACGCACAATACAGTAATTACCAATGATTCAAACAAAGAGTACTCATAGATTCAGTTCTCTATCAACCTTTATTATTCATCAATTCATCAATTCCTCCTTACAATCCCCTTCCCAACCTGCGCACACAACAGCAGGGTCCGCACACAGCTGGACTTGGATCTCCGTGCACACAGCTAGCAGGAGTCCTTTCTCCAAAACCCAAACAGATAAGTTAAACCTAAATTCGCATCAATAGCTCTTCATTTCTCTACTTTACAATACAAAATGTTCCTCTATTTATAATAATCTAACCTAGACTTTCCTATGGTCCACAAACCGTGGTTTTCGGACCCCTGGTTTACCCTTTTACCCATTACAATGCTTTCTGGGCTTTCACCCACCCCAAAACCCCTGCGCTAGACTAAATTTAATCAAAATTATTAAAAATGGACCAGTTTCGCAGCTTGTAGAAGACCCTGTTCCAATAGATATTGTAAATTAGCTACTAATAATCGTATATATGCAAAATTTAGTCATTATTGGTAATCACAAATTTATCATTTGCAGTGGTCATTTATCTTTTTTGGCAGTTTCATATTCATTATATAAATGACTAATTTAGTAGTTTATATTCATTTCATTTACTTTCATTAATAATCATTATAAATGACTAATTTAGTCGTATATTTATTTTATTTGTTTTCATCATTAATCAATATAAACTACTAATTTAGTAGTTTTAAATTGATTTTATGTGTTCATTATTAATCAACATAAATTAATTTGTATATTTTTAAAAAAATCATACAATGTGCATGTTCATCTAATATGAAAACATAAATTTGCATATGTTAATTACAATACTAAACAATATCAAGCGCAATTATAAATAATTTCAACCACATAAATTATATTATATGAAATGTTAAAGTATTACAATGAGTTTCCAGCTTAATATTGGTTGGACTACAATTTACACATGAAATGATTTTTCGTCACTTCAAAACATTATCATTGTGCTGCCAAGGCATTACAGGTGAATTCGCCAACTCTGAAGACCTCGCCATAAATATCTATATGTGTGTCTTATGCAGGATATTTTCTCTAAGGGTATCATGAGACCAGTTCTCTTCTCTCCCTTTTTTTGCATTTTTCACTACAATTTTATTTCTCTCCTCTTTATTCAATTTCTGCTTCTTACCATCAATACTAAGTTCATTTTCTGAAAAAAAAAGAAGATACAATGTAGATTGTAAGACATGAACAACGATAAACACTAGAATATAAAGTGAATTTGACTATAAATAGCTTATACGACATATACCTCAACATTAGCAATGTCAAATCCATTTTTCCCCGTACAAGTAAGAAACTCGAACAAATTTTCCTCAGTTGGGTGATAGTGGCAACTATAATGTGGCCAAATGACCTGTATAAACAAAGTAAATAAAATGTCACCATATATAGAAAAGAACACCTTAGTAACTTAGTATTCAATCTTCAGGGAAAGCTTAGGAACAATCATGTCAACTAATTTATATGCTAAAAAGCTCAAGTTGTAGATAACTTGTGAAAACAAATAATATGAGGTGTGATGTTTAATCCTTTTCGTTTTATTCGCAAAAACATTTCATTTTATAACACATGAACTTGGTCAAGTATATAAACAACATGTGTTCAAATAACAACATGAAAGTAAACTTTTCTGATATTCATGAAAATATTTTAACATAGAATAGCTATAAGGATTCCAATAAATATTGTGAAATACTAATTTCATCTTCAAGTTTTGGTTTTTGTTTAAATGGACATGATACCAAGTATTTTCAATTTCACAATTAAACGACAAAAGAAAATCGAAAGAAGCATCCAAAATATAATCAAACAATAAAGAGAGGATATCGTGGAATGGAAATTGCAATTATAAAAAAATTGTTTACTTGTCCACGGATGTCGTGTCTGGCATTCCTAAAACATTTGTTTGCCCAAAATAACACTGAGGTGAAATAATTAGAACATTAAAAGACATGAATTTCTACTAGAAACATTTACAAAGTTGATGGTGCATGTGCCTAAAGGATCTCTAACAACAAATGAATCATATCCAAGACGTGTTATGCATTGTCTCCCCATCATGTTTCCAATCACAGTTCCTGTAACTTGCCCACGACAGAGTCAAGTATGAATCAAACTAAGACATTGACATTTTTTTTATCTTTTGTATCTATAAAATTTTAATCTAATTTGTTTCATGAACATATTAATTCATATTTAAATCCTTCCTGACATATGAGAAGGTATCAATCATGTAGGATATCAAAAAAATCTACCTCAATGAGGTCCTCAAACAATTTCTACAATATCAATATTTTTCTTGTTGTGATACCTTGGGTAAAAAAAAGAACATATCTGCACACAAAAAATGCATATATTATTTATGTTCAAACTTTGTATATGGTGTATTCTTAGGCAGCATTTTAAGGTGTTCCTTCGTCTTTACCAAAGCAAACTGTAGCTTGGTTAAACTATGTATCCTTTGATTCAACATCAATTTCTGCAAGATAAATGTCACACATTATTCTTTCCAATTTATTAACATGTTATATATGATAAATTTAAAGACACATAAAACCAAGAGCAACCCCTTTTCTAACCAAAACAAACAAACAAACAGTTCCTCTAATAAAACTTCATTATAATATTAGAAAATGAAAAGAGAGTGGATATTTTTGTTGTTTTTCTTTTCCTATTTTTGTTATGAAAGTGCTTGAGCTTCAAGAACCAACAAATGTGAGGGAAGTTGTGAATGTGAAAAAAATTGTGTTGACCTAATTTGTAGACTTCTTCAAAATTATGTGAATGATGCCATTTTTCGGATGTGGTAAATCTCATAATAATAAATGGCCACATTGGAGGCATATATTAAATATAAAAACTTGTGGACATGGCATGTATTCTAATCAATTACATTGCAATGATGACCATGGGCCTCCACGGGTTATAGGTCCTCAGTATGTTATTATTGATGATGAAAGAGAGATGGCAACGATAAGATGGGTGGTACTAGTTTGTATGGTGGATGTCTTCAAACCAAGGTCGTCATCTCAATGAAGTTCTGACATGGTAAACCTAGATCTGGTTTTCACCCAATTTCATTCCATCATACTTTTTCAAGACTCAAGAGGACATAATGATCCTTCAACATATAATAGGGTTGCTTTTGAGGTTATAGATAAAGCTTATCCAAAGAAAATGGATTTTTGGGCTCCAAGAGATATGGATATTTTAAATGATAACAATTATATTTTTAATTCCCAAGATTCAAATGTAGGGATACATTTTGTGGATTTTACTAATATATAGAATGAGAGAAATAATCCATGAGGAGAATCTACTGGTCATTGTGATTATGGAAATACTTGGATATAATAAGACTGTTTAGGTTGAAGTCAAATATGGTGTTGATTCTTGTAGTTTCTCAGTTGCTAGTAGTTTTTAAGTTATAAATTTCGGTTCTTCAAGGGTAGGGTCCTTTAGCTTAATTTCATCTTCCTTGGTCCTATCACCCTTTGTATATACTACATCTATGCATCCCAGGCTGGCGCAGCACATTATCACCTAGATAAGAACTCATCAAATACCAGAGCATCTATATCTTGCAGGACTTCAGCGAGTTTCTTAGTTCCTCCTACCAAACCAAACGTCATCATGAAATCTTCGGCCATTGTACCCCAGTGACGAGTGCACTGGTGTAGCTCTGCATCTAAATACCAGGTGGTGGGGATTGGTCCTAAAGCATGAATAAACATATGGACCAATTCATTCCAAATTTTTTCATTCCATACTTTCTATATAGGAAAGTGCTTGCGCAAATCCCCTCAACCTGAGAAGAGTTCCATGGATGGGTTGACTGGAGGATCGAATAGCAGGATCATCATTTTTCAGCATTCCTCCCAGTGCTGAAAAAATTCCTTATGAGTTTCCCACCACTACGCAGGGGTCGCATGCATAGCCAAGTCAAGGGCCCAAAACCTGCGTTCTTCAGGGACATCCACTTCAAATTCCTTAAGAAAGTCCTTAATACTACCAGAACCATCAAATTAGGGTAGTTCTCTTACCTCTGAGGAGATGCATCGAAAGCTCTTTGTGATCTTAAGGCACCATAGCGCAGATACATCATGCAACCGGTTTTGCAAATTTTCTATCTCTCCATATGAGGCTAAGAGGAATTCGTTGTCTTTTTCCCAACATAGCATGCCATAAATTGTGGGGTTGATCCAATTATCATCTCGGGCAGTCAGTTTGTAAATGTCATCAACATCCTCCTCCTCATGCACTGGTTCGGTATATCGTTCACCTTCTGATGGATCCAAGGGGACTATTACCCGCTTACCCTCGTTTTCAAATATCATACTTCTCCTTTTCAAATTGATGATACCTCCCATGTAAATAGCCTAGTCTAGGCCTAAGAGTGCAGGGTAAGGGTCTGCGTCATCCACAATCTAGATTACTTCAAAATCTACATAGACTTTAACTCCTACAATGCCCACCACAAACTTCGACAATCATCCTAGTGGAATGATCTTTTGTTGATTAGTCATCCACAACCGAATAGTGGATAATTCTAGCTTAGGTTCTCCCATCCTTTGTCGATCGGCCATAGTGCCCCCTAGGCACCATTTTTCTTCACTATTACCGACCGTCTGCACCCCCGCCAAAGTCGACAAAGTTTATGCATTTCCTCTCCTGGCGCCCGCGAACCAAAAAGAAAAGTGATTGTTATTTCACCGCAATAATTTTCCATTAAAAATCTCAAAATAATATCAGGTGGCTTCAAGCCAGGACAGAAACGGGAAGGTCCAAGGTTCGATTCTTCAGACGTCCATGGTATTTCTCTAAAAGAGGGAGGTGGATCTTCAAATCCATAAAATTTTAAAAGTGTTGAGTTTGATTCTCGGGGCCATAAATAAGTGTTACAAATGTGTGGCTATGTTGTTTACGAGGTTGTTGTCAACATCGCTCTTTCAGACAGCTAGCAGGCATTTCGTATGTGATACTGTCACGTTGTACGGCCGCATAGTGTCGAAGGGTTTGGTGTCGCTGAATGCTCAGGGGTAGAGAGGTTGACTAGAGTAGATTTAATTTCAGTGTCGTCTATTGAGGAAAATAAATTTGAAACTTGGATCCTCAAGTTGCACTGTTATAAAATTTCATTGTTTAGAACACCCAAACATTCCTTTTGGGCATGGCTTGGAAGGAGAGAGTTGAAAATCTGTGTAGAATTTAAATGAAAGGAATGATAAAAAGGTTCCTGGAATATCTTCCGGGTTGGACTGATATGGTGATTGTATTATAATGTCGGTACCAACCATGAGGAGATCAAAAAGAGAGCATGTGGCCAGGAACCGTTCTCCTGGTATTATATATGCAGGGAATGGGAAGATAGGGATCTCTGAAAAACCTGCAAGGATACTCCAATAGAAGAAGTTGCAAAAGTAAATATTACTAAGACGACAAACACTGTGGTGGATGGTGACCAAAATAATTTCTTTACATCAAAAATATTAGATGCGCGTAGGTACAAACAATATATGTCAGCAAAGTTTAAGGTTATCATAAGGGAACCCCAAGAAGGAGAAAGCAGAAGTAATCATGTAGGTGATGCTTCCACTGCCATTGATAGAAGTGCAATAAGCAATAAGAATAGGGAAATGGGGGAGCATGTGACACTATAGCTAGAGTCGTTGGACAATGATGGAAGATTGCAATATTTGGAACAAAACACAGAAAGTGGACTAGGTGTTTCAGGAAAAGATGGCACAGATAATAGTTTGATTGTGTTTGAGAAAAGTAGTGAACAGAGGGAATTCACTTGAATAAATAGAAAGTGAAAGCATCAAGCTGAATTGCAGCAGGATTATGTGCCTACTCCAACAGCTGTCAAATCCACAACTAAAGTTGTTGGTGCTCACAATCAAACTTCAGGGCTTAACGTCACTAAATTAGATGGTTTGGAGGACCAAGAAGAGGTTGAGAATGGTCAACATAAAAAAGAGCAAGTTCGCAGAAGCAGTAGGATTCATAGAAAGAAAGATATACAGCAAGATTTAGTTAAAGAGAGTTACTCAGTGTCTGAGAGAAGATCTAGGAAAATGTACAAGTTTAAAGTCCTGGAGGACACAAATGGAACTAGTATAGATGATGATGTTCAAACTAGATGTTTCACAGATGATGTTAGAGACCATGAAATAAATTTTACGGGTCTAAAGGTTTCAAGAAAAGGACAACATGATGTTGTACAGAATCAGGTTAAATTATGTATGCAATATATAACTAGCAGTCAAGAAGGTGGTTCACGTGAATTTCTTGAAGAAACATATGGAGAAAAGAGTTATAAAAAGAAGAGAAAAAGGATCATATGCAAGAAAGGAGATGTCGACAGGGACAAGAAAGAAGGCAATCTGCTTGATGATTCTGGCATGGATCGTGTTTTTTTTGTTCCTATTGGGGACAAAGGTGAAATGCAGCAGCATGGGATGAGTGAGGATCAGCATACCAGGAATGGGCGCAATGTATCAACTGCAAAAAGTGGAAGAGGATAGAGAATATTCAAGTATGTAGGCAGTCATCGTGTTGTGATGACAGTGCATGTCATGCTTTGAATGCCACTTGTGTTGCTTCACAGGAGGAAATTAAATAGAGTCTTTCTGATTCTTATGTGCACATTGAACCAAATACAAATGTTGATGATCATGTGGAATCACGTGCTTCTTTTCAAAAAAATGAATCTTCTGCTAATATATGTGGAAATGTAGGAGTGGCGCAAGAATCTACTAATGGAGATTCTCAGTCAGGAGATTCTCAGTCATATGAGAATAACATAAGCAATGATTCTGAACCAAAGATGATTTTTTGGGCTGAGATAGAAAAGGGCAGATGGTGGCATGTTTTCACTGTGCTAAAGTCTGATAGTATGCAGAAAAAAATTTCATTTACACATGATGGGTTGGCATTAACTCAGCTGATTTACTCTGTGGATTCAAGGGAGGAACCCAAATTTATTGAGGCAAGGTCTTTCCGTCCATTTTGGGAGAATTATGAAGAAATTAAAAATATGGGTAAAGATAAGAAATTTTTAGATGCTGTTACAAAAGCTCACCAGTTGTATCATAATTTTTTGCCAAAGGACCCACCTATTCATTCAGTTGGCTTGCAAAGAGGCTATTTGGAGTCATCAGGACAATTTGAGGAACCATTTAGTTCTCTGCAGGAGGACAAAGCTATTTTCAATTCAGATAAAGATGGAGGAGATGAATCTGTTGTAACTCAAAAGGGGGCAAAAAGGTTGAGTAAGAATGTTGCAGGGTTTGACAATCATCAGATCTGTTTATAGGATTATGAAGATCAGGACACTTTGGACCTTAAGAGCATGGCTTGTGGAACCGAGGTAAGCAGAGAAGATGATATCATTGAGGAACCATCTATTTTTCACATAAGTGGTTCTATTGTGAAGTCTTCTACAGATTGTTTATAATAATGTGTGCCAAGTCTGTAAAGAAGGCGGGGAGCTGCTGTGTTGTGATGGAAAAGACTGCCTCGTAACTTACCATATAGGTTGCCTTGGCCCACCCTTGGTTCAAGTTCCTCCTAGTGATTGGTACTACCCAAATTGTACTTACATGAGAATATCATGGTGAAGACTGGCTTAAAGCAGTGTTGAACTCGGACAATTTTTTGACTGGATGTTCCTTGTGAAAAAAAGTGAACAAAATTTTGAGAGAAAATTTTGTGTTCATCTTGTTATAGGTTGTTCAATGTCGGCTTCAACTCAGAGAGATCACAATGGGCTAAAATAAAAACATTGTTTAAATCTAATAATGTCGGAGATCATGAAATTACTGTGAAGACTACATACCAAGTGAAATCAGATAAAGTAGTAGGATGAATCAAGAAAAAACAAAGGATATATTTTGTTAAGTATAGAGGACTCTCTCATCTTCATAATTGTTGGGTCAGTGAAATTCTTCCTGTCAAGGAAGCTCCCAAGCAGCTAGCTAATTTCAAGAAAAAACTGCAGCAAGGAAAGGCTCTTAAATGAAACTCCGAATGGGCTGAATAGCAACGGCTTATTTAGAAGAGAGCATTTATCTTTCCTAAGCATCCTGATAAAGAGTGCACAGATGTAGTCAGTGAATTGGGCTGGCAAGAATGGTTCATCAAATGGAAAGGGTTAGGCTATGATCAATGTACATGGGAGTTAGAAGATAGAATTTTTCTTAACCTAACTTCAACTAAGGAACTAATGAAAGCATACGAACTTTGCTATGATGAGGCACACCAGGGAGTTAGTCCTACTCAAGAAATTAAGGAAAAAACGCTGCATAACAGTCCTTTTTCAAGTTTGAAAAGACCTCCAAAATGGATGAAAGGGCTACTGGATTCTTCTCTTCTTAGATCTATCAATAAACTTCGAGAGTTTTGGAAAAATTACAAGAATGCTCTTGTCATTGATGAAGTTAATCAGGAACACATTGCAATAATGATTGCCTTTATCCTATCCTTAATCAAGGATTTTCACATAAATAGGCCTACTCTAATTCACATCAACCGCTGGAATATATATATGGGAGTCAGAATTTTTGAGGTGGGCTTCTCCTATAAATATGGTGGCTTATTGTGGTAATAGAGAGTCGAGAGATATTATCCGGAAGCTTGAATTTTCAGAAGAAAGTGGATGTGTGCTTGTTCAGATTGTCTTCTCAACCTTTTTTGTTATCACCTTAGATCTAGACTCTTTAATATCCCTTGATTGGGAAGCAGTGATTGTAGATGAAGGGCAATGCCTTAAACTTTCAAAAGTTTTCCAGCATCTAGAGCAACTACCTGTTGATTTTCGACTTGTGCTTTTCCATGATTAGTTGAAGGATAATGCCCCTGAAATTTCTCATCTTCTTGCCTTCCTCAATACTGAAAAAAAAAGAGTCAACATGTTGATGAGTTTGAAGAGCAACAACATAACAGTAGTGAACATCTTGGTTTATTGAAGAGCAAGTTGTCAGAGTACATTGTATATGAGCGAAAATCAGACCCTTTGACGAGTGCCAATTTCAAAGAGTATTGGGTTCCTGTAGACCTGGCATATGTACAGGTGGAGCAGTACTGCAACATTTTTATGAAAAATATAGATTTTTTATGTTCAGTGGCGAAGAAAAATGATTCTAGAGCTCTTAGGGACATCCTTCTTTGATTAAGGAAGTGTTGCAATCATCCTTATCTTGTGGATGGTTCATTGCAAAGTTTTCATCAAAAGGGCCTTTCAGAAGTTGAATTCCTTGATGCTGATATAAATTCCAGCAGCAAGTTGCAACTTTTGGACAATATACTATCAGAACTAAGGCTAGAAGGCCAAAGGTTGTTGATTCTTTTCCATATGATTGGATGATCTGGGCCAATTTCCATTGGTGATATTCCGGATGATCATATCAGGAAAAATTTTGGGATTGAATCCTATGAGTGTATTGATGGTTGCTTACCTGCTACCAAGAAACAGGCAACCTTGCAGAAGTTTAAGAGTAAGGATTCTAGGCAGTTTGTGTTTTTACTCAAAAAATGTGCTTGTGGAACAAGCATAAATATTTTTTCAATTGACACTGTAATAATATTTGATAGTGACTGGAACCTAATCAGTGACTTACGAGCCTTACAGAAGATACATATCGATAACCAAGTTGAGTACTTGAAATTTTTCCATTTCTATTGCCCATACACAGTGGAGAGAGTCCTGATTTATGCCAAGCAAGACTATTTACTAGATAATAGTTTGGAAAATTTCAGTGCAACAGTTTGTCATTTGCTCCTCAAGTGGGGTGTTTCACATCTTTTTGAGAAGTATGAGAAGCTTCATGATGTGAATGATATTGATTTCAAATTGACATTTGTTTCTAGAAATGAAAACTTGAGCTATTTATCTCAAGACATGTTAACACGTGCATGTGACATATCTGAGATTGATAATACACCAAAGAATGGTATTATTGCAAAAGTACCATGGGAAGGCAAGCATGGAAAATGTGTCCCACTTCTTGGTGATTCAGACAGCCAATTGACAGTAGAGAAGATACCTACTAATATTTTCTGGAAAAAGTTACTAAAAGGAAGGTGTATAAAAAATCATGGTACTACTGGAAAAATGCAAAGACCAAGAAGAAAGGTGCAGTACTATGAAGGATCAATCATCACCCACTAAATCTGTGTCTGATTCTGATGATGTAGAATCAAAGAAGAAGCGAAGACGTGCATGTGGAATAATTGATCCAATCTCAATATCCTCTTGGCTTAAGGATGCACAAAATTCATTGGCTAGTGAAAAGGAAATAACTGAAAACAACATTCAGTTGCATGCAAATGGTGCCAAACAAACATCCAATGAAACTGTAAAATATGATTGTGGAAATTTTTCCCATCCCAGAAGCAGAACGATCTAAAACACAAATAGGACCGTGAATTGAAACAGAACATTTTGACAAATCATAACTTGCTGATTTCCAAACCTGTTCTATTCAAGTGGTGTACTTTACTATTATGGAGAATCTAAGCTGCCATTGACGGGAAAAATTTGTCCGGCCAACAACAGGGGATCTCCCCGGTTAAAATTCCCAACTAGACTCTAAACCATTTGGATTAGGGATCCCATCTGGGGTGTGGGTCCAGCTATCGCTTAAGCCTCCTTTCCTTTGGTCTCAAAAGAACTCAATAAACCTGCAGACACACACTTATTCAAATGATACAAGATACATGATTGATGAGTTAAACACGTATATAACACTATCCGTAGGGAGACGAATAATAAATAATAAACGCCAAAGAAAGTGTTTTTAACAACACATCATGGGGGTCATGCTTGTAGGCTGTTCTGACCATAAAAGAAACAATTATTTATGGCAAAGAATGCCCTTCACTTCCTAAAAGATTTAAATGATAATACAAATGTTAATAAACAAAGTCATTAACATCCATTAAGAAAGTGAAATGAACTGAACATCATTAACACAAGTACAGAGAACTATAATGCATAAATGATGTCATTAAAAGCGCAGCTTCATTAATCAAAAGATGTTTGAAACTGTATAAGAAATACTCATAGTGTTCGCACACCAAAACACATCAGATCCAAAAGGAGTTTTGACAAGTATCTGTATTCATGTGCAAAAGAGTGTTATCCTTCAATACAATGCTCTCTCAACTCTTGAGTCCAAAAAAAAAGATCCTTTACAATCTTCCCGGAGGGAGTTTTATAGACCAAAATTTTCCCTTTGGGCTTCCTGACTTTTCGCCTGCCCAATTGTTGAGCGACCCTGTGTTCTGACTGAGAGTTGTGACCTGCAACGAAGCTGTGAAGTGTGACGTGCGACCCAGCTGGGAAATGCGACCTGCGACCTACTGCCACCTGATCACGAGGATGTGCACGAGATCGTGAGGTTAGGGGCATTAACTTGTTGTCCTTTGAGGAAGTTCTGCCAAGCATGATAATCTGCCGCTATGGGAGAAATCAAAGGAACTTCCTCTCTCAAACGATGCAGACACTCCAAGGCATTTGGGATTAGAGTCTCTCTTTTCTGCGTGACTAGGTTGGACAGGGAGGCGAGCTTGGTGTAGATCCAGACTGGTGAGACAAGAAACTTGCCCAGGTTCTCTCGTGATGCTGCAAGATCGAAAGTGGCAGCGGCTTGCTTAATGGGCTACAAAAATGCCTAGATCTCCCGATCCACTTGTTCCCATGTCTTCTCCTTGTCCAATGCACCCAGCGATGGAATGTGATGTAAGATGTGCATTGAATTGATGCTGCTCATCAGATGCTCGTATGCGGACATCACCTTATCTAGGTCCTTGGAAAGCTTATCCTTGGACTGAATTTTAATTCGGATCTAGACCTTGGCATCTTGTGTGTGGATCGAGTCTTTCTTTGGCAGGATTTTGGGAGCTTGGGGGTACCGGACCGTCTAATATATCATTCTGTCCAAGGCGGCTGAGGCTTCCTTCAGCTGCTCGTTCCTCTACTTGTTTTCTGTTTGGGCTCTCACCAAGGGGGCAACTGTTTGTTTTATAGTAAACATTTCCCCATAGACTTGTCTCATGGTGGCCTCTAATATATCTAACTGCCTTTGGACAGTGAGCGGTACTTCATTGACAGGGGCAGTTTTGTCTTCGAGTTGTTGAATCTCTTCTCTCAATGCTATCTTTTCCTGCTTTTCCCTTGCCTCCCTCTGCTCTGCTTCTTGTAACCTATTCTGTAGAGAGAGGATCTCTCTGCTCATTCTGTTTACATTCTCCTCCGTGGCCATGGAGAAAGCTGTGCTGGCCAATGCTATCATCACAAGGTTAGTCCTAGTGTCTAAGACTATTTCTTTCTCCGTTGAAACTGTGGATGAGGCAGAAGGATTTCGTGCCAGGAATCTTCTTTTCTCCTGTTGGATCTTGAAGGAGAACTGATCGTATGTGAGCCTAGCAAGATCGAATACCCCCTCCTCTTGCCCTTTGTAGGAACTCACATCGGAGAGTGTAGCGCGTGTACTGACTACAGGTACCTCGAGGGGTGGTAGCTCTGTTTTTTATCTTGCACCCTGGGGAGATGCCTCGATGTTCTCTAGCATTCTATCCTCCTCTTCTTTTCTTTTCTTTTCTTCTTCCTCTTTCCGAAGGCGTTTGGCTTCTGCCTTTTCATGTTCTCTTTTCTATTTGCACTTTGCTTATGTCATTGCTTCTATTTCACCTTTCCTTTTACGTTCGGCTGCTGCTGCTGCCTGTTCTTCTTTCTTCTGGCATTCGGCTTCCACTTGATCTAATCCTTTCTTGAGTTGTCATTCCGCCGCAGCCTCCACCTCTTGTTCTTCCTTTTTTCTCTTGGCTTCTTCTACCTGCTTCTTCTTCTTCTCTGACCTCATACTCATTTTTCACTTATCTTCCTCTTCTTTCATCTTCTTTTACATTTCTTGTTGGGCTTCTAGTTCTTTCTGCTGGGTAGAAGTGTTGTGCCCTGTACTAGTCCGAGACCTTTTAGCCAGAGAAGAAGAAGCGCCTCCTAATTTACGGCTCCTGTCCTCCAATGTCTGGTAATCTGGGTCTTCTTGATCAGACCATGCCCCCGGAGCAAGCTGCATGTCTGCGTTATACCAATTTCTTCTTTCGTCTTCACCCGGGCATTCCGTGTGCTGATAGTTCCATTTGAACTTAGCCCGCTTGCAGTGATCAGGGACTATCCTTTCTGGGTCATATGTCCAGTGGTCTAATGACCCAAGGTGGTAACTTTTCATCTCTTCTGCTTCTGCCTCTACCTCCCTGAAATCTTTGACCGTGCAGGTACCAATAGTGAGGGGTAGCGTAGGCCACAACTTCTTCTTACCCTTGGTCAGGACCATGGAGAAACTGGAAGACATCTGGAAACAGACCTCTTGAATGAGAATTTTATCAGTAACATATCGGGGCATAGCATGGGGGGCCTTGTATGAGCCAAAAAATCGAATGAATGTGTACTCTTCAAACGAGAACCAATGCACCACCTTGCCTAGTGTCTCCTTGGCTTGCCAAGACATGCAAGGAGTGTCTTGGCCGAACAATTTTCTGTAGAGAGCTAGGATGAAAACTTGAGAGATCGGCTCTATGTCCTGCTTATATCTGGAATCCCAAAATAATTTGGTCTGTAAGTGGATTGGACGGGTTTGTTTTGGATCTCAGTTGTGCACCCACCCCTCAAAGTGGCACCTCGAACAAACAGCATCCAACCAGTAAGAGGCCATGTAGAATTCAGAAGGAAATCCATCATCTAGTACCAACACCGAGGATAAGTTTGTATGAAGAGAGGTCACCATTATGCTGGCCCAATTGAAACAGACGCCTTGCACCGTGACATACTCCATGAGGGTTGCCCATGTGCCACTGAAGGTGGTAGCATCAGGGTTCCCATACAATCTGCAAAGCATAGAGGCCACCAATTTAGACACCTTCCTAAGGCTTGCCACTGGATATTCTTGATCCTTCTTGACCTTGAATTTATCGGGCTCCTCTCACCATCCTTTTAGAGTATCTATTATGGGGACTGCATGGGCGATGGCCCAATCTTCTGTAAAGTCTTCCTCTCGTTCAGGAAATGAATAGTAAACTTGAGCGTCTGAGCCTTTGAGAGTCGTGAAATTTTTGCCTTCGCTGTCCCTGATTACCCACTTTTTTGCGTCAGTGTTATGTATAATCCATTCTATAACCTCCGCGCATGGGAATATAGTTGGATGGGCACCTGCGAGATAGAGCTTTGACCTTTTGACCTGTATGTATACTTCCCGATCAGGGAGGTCCTCTGGGAATTCTTGTCGAGCGAACTCCTGGTACACTTGGTACCAATGCATGTTGTCCCCTTTGGCAAATGTGCATAGGGTATCTCTGTAGATCGGGGGCATGGACATTGGTATATCCATGTCTACGTCCTCTGCTTCCAGACTCTTGTCCTTTCTCCGAGATACTGGAGGTCCCATGTCACTTGAATCTGAGGGGACAGGGATACACTCTAAGTCTGCTTCAAATTCACCGGTCATGTTCATGAAAGAGTCCCAGGATAAGAAAGATGTCATGATAATACAAACCTAGGTACATTCATTAATCATTTCAACTGGGGACACAGGTAGAGTTGAATTAGCGACCTGCGACTAGGTCGCACGGTCGCAAAGGTCGCGATGTTGATATTTTCGAAGATTTTGTGACTTTGCGACCTTGCGACCAGGTCGCGAGGTCACTAGGTCACTGGTTGTGGAAAATCGATGGAAACGTGACCTTGCGACTTTGCGACCAGGTCGTTGGGTCGCAAATGCTAGAGAAAATGACGAGAGAGCGACTCGGAGACCTACGACCGGGTCGCAAGGTTGCTGAGTCGCGAAGTCACGAGAAAACAGAATGAAGAGCGATTTGCGACCTGGCGACTCAGCGACTGGGTCGCAGGGTCGCACGAGTCGCAAGTCGCGCTAGGACTTGCTGGGGTTTTGGTGTGCACCGCGTTAAGTTTTCTTTTTCTCTAACTTGAAAACTACAAGTCTCAATGGGCCAAGACAGAGCAAGAGGAGAGCTTTCAGAGCATGATACAGGCCATGAGAGTCTGAATGGGAACTGTGATCAGGTTATGCAAGCAGGGTAAATGCCAGAGCCAAAAAGGGGGAAGCTCTAAGTGTCAAATGAAAACAATGGCCAAGACAGGGGGCAATTTAAACGCTAAGGAAAGGAAAATTAGGCAATAAAACCATAAAAGGAAACAGCAGGAGGAAAATTGCAACTTACCCAGGAAAATCGCGCTCCAGTCGACCTGTCAGAGGCATTTTTTTCCTATCCGCTGAATGTGTATAATGCGACCTAGCGACCTTCTATTAATAAAAATATCACACGTGTAGGCATTCGCGGGGTCGCATTGTGCAGTGGTATAAAGGAGATGCAACCTCACGACCTTGCGACCTCAGGGTCGCGGAGTTGCAAGGTCGCGGGGTCGCATTTTTCTGTAAATTCAGAAATATGCGACTCAGCGATTTAACCCTCCCGGATCTTAACTTAACTTTTCTTTATGCTCAAGGGGCTCCAAGAAATTTTTTTTTTTTTTAAGTGTGAATTTTTTGGAGGGTGTTGTAGAGGCTACAACAAATGGCAATTCACTGGTCAGACTCAGAGACTCTGTAGATGGTTTGCCTTGGTGGGGGGAGGGAGGGACCTTCATTAGCTATTATTTTCACCTTAAGGTACTCACTACCTTGCCTTTGGCACCCTGCGAGATTGCTTGGATAGCTAGCCTGTTTAGGTGCTGGTTAACTGAGTTTCATTGCTTCAGGTTTCCAGACTGAAAGTGTTGGAGAAATTTAGGTGGCGACAGGTTCCAGTACGATTATTTTGTCCTCATCATGTTGCTCTGCTGCCTGCGAACCTTGCGGTCCCAGCGGAGTCATTGCCTAGGAGTCATGAACGTTGCTCCGCTGCCAGCGAGCCTGGTCAGTACCCCGGCGGAGTCGTCACATCACCTCTCTGTGCAGGAAGCCTTTCTCAATCCTTTACCCTTTATTGGTGTGCTATTGTACTTATCTTGAATGTGCCTAAGGCACTTATTTAGATGTGCTCATGGCACTTATTTGAGAGGGGCAATTTTTTTTTTTTTTTGGCTGGGCGGATGAGGGATCCCGACTTATTTTACTAGCAGAGAGGTTGCTCTTGGTCTGATATGAGGACTTTGGTTTTTCCCGGATGTCCTGACGTCACCTGAAGTTAACTCTGTTCCCTTTCAATCTAGTTGTCGTTGTATCGAACTTCCTTCTCGCAGACACCATTTCAAACTCGCTAGGTGAGCTCCCCCACTTGGTGGCTTGAGCTAGGTCATGTACTACCTTTGGGTGCCAATTACAGACAAGATTTCACCACCTTCGTGTCTTTCAGGAAAGGCTTCCCATCAGCATAGAGCCTGGTGCAGTGTGCCCATTGCATAGCTCCGACAAGGCCTTCCATCTTTTGCAAAAAAAAAAAAATTGTTTTTTAAATGAAACTAAAGTAGACAATTATGGTACAAGGGTAGGATAGCCCTCTGAGGGCTACTAAGTGAATTAATGTTTAAGGTCATGCCCGTTCAGCGAGAGGACCTCGACTCTTCCCTCAAGAATTTGCAGTCTAAACGTGTGGGAACCCAATTTCTCCTTGACCTGGAATGGACCTGTCCACAGTGCTTGGAATTTGGAATGTTTTCCCTTTTCTTCGTGAGCTTTATCCCACTTAAGGACTAGGTCTCCTACCTCGAAATTTTCACTCCCTGCAGATTTCTTATCAAACCATCTCTTGATCCAACTTTGGTGGATGGTGAACTTTTCCCGGGTTTTTTGCCTCTCTTCCTCCAACTTCAGTAGTGTATGATCCGGGTCTGCAAGGTGGGGCATGGGGTACCATGGCTTTCTTGGGACAACTAAAGGGCAGGGAGAGATAAGTGGGGAGGTAGAAATGCTTCTTTTCCATACACAAGAAAATACGGGGAGGTGCCAAGTGAGGATTTGGGCGTGACACGGTCGGCCCAAAGAGCATTGTGAAGGGCGTTATGCCAGTTTCGCTGGTGGGACAGCAGAGTCTTCTTAATGATGCGTATAAGATTTTTATTAGTTGACTCAGCTAACCCGTTTCCCTGGGGATAATGATTTGCAGAATGTTTAAGCACAATACCATTTTCTAGAGAAAAATCATACAATTTAAAAGATGAAAATTAAGTTGCATTATCAAAAACCAAGGAATTTGAAATGCCAAACCTGGTGATGATAGAATGAGTGACGAATTCTATTACCTCTTGATCATTGATTTGGCGTAAAGGTATTGCTTCAACCCACCTGGTGAAATAATCGGTGGCAGTGAGAATATACCGGTGTTGCTTGGAGGATTGAGGTAGGATTTCACCAATCATGTCCAAACCCCACTGTTGAAAGGGTTCCTCCACTGCCATTGACTGTAGGGGAGCGGCTGGTCACGCTTCCCGGTCTATGAACTTTTGGCATTGAGTGCACTTCCGTACATACGCATGCGCATCTCTGAAAAGGGTTGGCCAATAGTATCTCGCGTGCATTATCTTGTGGGTGGTGGTATCGCCTACAAAATTCCCCCTTAGCTGGTCCGTCGTGCAGTTCGGTCAAGATGTTCTATGCTTCATCATGTTCCAGGTAGTGTAACAGAACTCCATCATGATGTTTCTTGAAAATCTTACGCTAGATCAACTGGTAAGATGCAGCCTTAAGCCTTATTGCACATTTCTGTCGGGCAATCAAAGCAGGGTCCAAGACGCCATGGGCTAAATATCCCAAAATTTCAGAGTACCAAGAAGGGTTTCTCTGCTAAGGTGCGTGGTCACTCTTATACATGTCAATTTCTTGTTCCCAACACTCTTCTTCAACTTCGTGTGAGCTTGCAGCCTCCGCAGCCATTTGGCAGAGTCCTTGTCCTTTGACAGTGTGTGCTGGTTTAAACTCCAAGTCATACTCTTGAAGACATGCTACCCAGTTTCCTCGTCTCTCACCTAGCTCCTGCTGCATGAATAGTGAGCGAATAGCTGGATGGGGGACGAAAACTGTGACATGGTTTTTCAAGATGTATGGCCTGAAATGCTTGACTGCTTTGTAGACTGCATAAGCCTACTTCTCGATTTTATGGTAATTCAATTCAGCTCCTTGTAAACCAGTACTCATGAAGAATATAGGTTGTTCATCATTGTTGTTGTCTTTCTGCGTGAGGACAGCTACAAGTGATGAATCCGAAGCAAAAGTATACAGGATAAAGCTTCTGCAAAAATCTGTACTTTGGAGGGATGGTGCTTCAGCTATAGCCTACTTGATTTTGTTGAAAGCCTCCTTCTCTGGCAAATTCCATATGAAAATCGCATTCTTCTTGATCATCGCCTGCAAAGGCCTGACTATTTGAGTGAAATTCGATATGAATTTACGTACAAAATTGATTTTCCCAAGGAAAGATTGCATAGCCTTTTTACTGCAAGGGGGTGGAATCTGGGCAATGGCTTTTGCCCTCTCAGGATCTACAACAATTCCCTGCTTAGTTATAATGTGGCCCAACAAATTCCCTTCTGCCACGGCGAAAACACTCTTCTTCAGGTTGAGTGAGATCCCGTACTTCCTGCACCTTTCAAAAAATTTCTTGAGGTGGCGTAAACGATTGCCCCGGTGTTTCGAAAACACGGTGACGTCATCTAAATAGACTACCATGCTCTGTCCTATCAAACCACGGAAAGCTATATCCATGGCCCGTTGGAAAGTTGCCCCAGTGTTTATTAATCTGAAGGGCATGCGTCTGAAAGCGAACGTTCCCCATTTGGTCTGGAAAGTAGTTTTCAATCTATCTAGCTCAGGTACCAGCACTTGGTTGTAACCAGAGAACCCATCCAATAAGGAGAACATCTCAGATCCGGACACAGCTTGCAATATCTATTCCATAGGAGGCACCGGGTAATTGTCTTTGTCTGAGGCCCGATTTAAATTCCGAAAATCCACACACAAATGGATTTCGCCAAACTTCTTCTATACCGGGACCAAATTTGACACCCAAGTGGAGTGGCGAACTTTGAAGATGATGCGTGCATCCAAGAGCTTCTTAAGTTCTTTCTGAATCATCAGTTCCAATGTAGGATGCACTTTTCTGAGCTTTTGTTGGAAAGGTTTCACTCCTTCCTTCATGGTTATCACATGCTGAATAATCCAAGTATCGTACGTACGTAAATCATCGTACTTCCAAGAAAATATGTCTCGATACTTCCGGAATAGCTGAATAAAATCCTGCGTCTCCTGGTCGGAACAGTCTTCCCCAAGGTTGATGAACTTCGGGTCCTCATCTGATCCTAAGTTCACCTGCCGATGTACCAAGGTGGAACTCTGTACTTTGGTATTTGGGGGCCCGCGGAAACAGATTTGCAGATCAAAGAGCTTTTCAAGTGAAACTATCCCCTTGGGCATGGGGTTTTCTTTGCATTTATCATGCTCTTCCTGCAAAGCTTGATCGTGATCTGCCTCATCTATTACCACATCTTTGAATACTTCGGTGCCGAGCATGAATTCCAATATCTGTTGGTCATCATCAAAGACGCGTAAATTAGTAATATTATCTGGCACGGAGGGTCTATACATAACTTCAATAGAAAAGCCATCCCTCAGAGGGGTAAATCTAGCAGCAGCATTAGCCAGAGTATTAGCTACTGCATTATGCATTCTAAGGACATATTTGATTCCAAACGCATCAAAAGCAGAAATAAGACGCCATACCTCTTGTTGATAAGCTTTTAAGTGCGGAGACAAACAGTGAATGGTATTACGTACCTACCGAGTGATGATCTCAAAGTCTCCGATGACCTGTAAGCATCTTACCTTTAAGTCCAGTGCCTTCTTGAGTCCGAGGACTAAAGCTTCATATTCAGCAGTATTGTTGGTGCACTGGAACTCTAGACGACACAAAATCAAGAACTTGTTTTTCTGAGGATCCAGCAAGATGCCTCCCGTGCCAGCTCCGTCATGGGTCTTGGAGCCATCGTAATACAAGGCCCACACGTCATTTTCTGGCTCCTCCAGGGTTGTAGGTTGGGAGGGATTTCGGCTTGGTGTGAGACGGGGGTAGCTTGGTCTTCTGTGACGAGTTTTAGTTCTGACTGGATTTCGGGGCCTACTGGAGACTGAGGAGGATGGTAACATCCGAAGATGGCCTCCAAGAAACACATGCCAAGCTCTTCCTGGTCAAATCTGACAGGTTCGTTAGTAGCATCCAAATCAGTCACAGTATATTTCATATAAGGTTTTCTTTCGACCCTGGTTTGGTTGTTCCAGCCCTTGTAAGGAAGCCACAGGTGGGACCAGTCAGTGGAAAAATACCCTTGCAGCTTGCTGGACCAGTCTCTGCTAAGCAATGGGTCGTAGGCTTCTGGGATGTCTACAACTACAATTTATATACATTGGTGGACTCTAGAATCGGACGAAAGGCGGATGATGACATAATTCAGTTCTCCTACAGTTGGCACCTGCGATCTGTCAAGTTGGATGATTCTCGCGTCAGTTTTCTCCAGGCGGATGTTCAGCTTCTTACAAACAGACAGGGGCATGAAATTTGTGGATGCGCCAGATTCAACTAAACAATTATGGACGTTGAAGTTTAAAATCTCGAATGATAAGAGGAAGGGAGGATTGGATCCCCTGGAATTTTCATTGATGGCGTTTACAATAGACTGAACACTCGGACTAGCTTGCGCAGATGTATTGCTCACAGGCTTAGTAGTTGAGGTATTGGAGAAGGCTTTGAGAATCAGTTCTCATTGATTGGTGATACGGGTAAGCTCGTAGAGGGAGATGTTGGCTCTGGTTTTTTTCATGCCCTCAACAATGTTATAACCGGAATCAAACTGGGAACTAGGCTCGGTGATGGTTTTGGGGAATCCCACCGAGAGCTTGCTCTTTTGATTTACTCAGGTGTTGTTATTCGTGGGCATCTCAAGAACAGCCTGTTGTTCATTCCCAGGGGGAATAATTTTCCTTAAGAAAGCCCTTTTCTTCTCCTCAAAGGATTATTCGGGGACCGGTCCTTTGCTTCTAAGGCTATAATTTCGTACGGGTTTGACCTTAGGATCATCTGCCATATTGATATCAGTGATGGTAAGATTGTTCTCCCCACGGATTATGTCAAACGCAAGAACAGAGGACCTCGGTTCTTCATCAGGGGGAAAATCTTCTTCGTAGTCAGAAACATCATCCTCCCCTGCATCCCCTGGGATTTGATCATCTAGAAGCTGATTTACTACTGCGGTCATGCTACCAATCCATTGTGGGCAATTTTTTTCAGAGTGGGCAGCCTGGTGGAAAGAACAAAAGTTATCTTTTTCCTATTTCTTCCATGTTGAGAACAGTGTTTGGGTTAGACGGAGGTCGGCTAGTGTTGGGGTTACTCTTTCTGAAAAAGGGCTTTTTCACCTTAGTGCCAATCGTAGATTCTGTTCCCTTTCTCTTTAGGTCAGATACTTCATTTTTCAATAGCTTAAGGGTCTTTGCTATAATCTCGAAGTCAAAAGCATCCTTATCCTTATCCGTGGTCTTAGGTGTGGAGGATTGATTTTTCTTCGCGGTTGGTTTGTGGTCATCTCTCCCTTCATGATCGATGGCTCCTATAGAAATCATGTCTCTCTCTACAGTGAGGGCGACCGCATAATTTGCCGCAAGGGTGGCCTGAGCTTCGCATTTTACGAAGATGGAAATATCCCTGGGGAGAGCTTTTGTATAGTAGTTTATGGTAATGGATTCATCCAATGCCAATTTTGGGGGAAACTTTTGCAGAATGGTAGCAAAGCGCTGATTGAAATCCCTAAATTTTTCTTTCTTATGGCATTTAATGGTGCTTAACTCCATGAGGAGCATGGAAGGGGTTTTTTCCTCTGAAAATTTCTGCAAGAACGCGGACGGAATTGGTCCCATGACATTATGGAGGCACTTGGGAGGGAGCGGTACCAGGTGGCCGCTTTGTTTTCAAGAGTGTGGGGAAAAAGGCGACAAGCAACGTCATATGTTTGAACTCTCATAATTTGCATATAAAGATAGAAGTTGCTTATATGATCCTCGGCCAACGTGCCTTTCTTAGGGTCAAACTTGGGGAGATGCTTCTCAGGGTGCCTAGGCATGTCATGGAGGGGGCCCAAAAGATCTAATGGGGACTGGGCCATCCAGGCAAATCGTTGCACCCTCTTGGCATGCTCGTGGTGCCTGATCTCAGGTTCAGATTCACTCCCCGTGCCTGACGTAGATGCTTCTCCCCCATTGCGAGAGTGTTCATCTTGATATCCCTCATGGTTGGCCATATTTCCGAGATATCCCCAATCATAAATAGGTGGCCTATTTTGGTTTTGAAGGTGGTGGGCGGCATGGTGTCTTTGGCCACGGCCTCTATCTCCCCTACCTCCATTCCCTTGGCTTCTGTTGCCCTCGCCTTCATTTCTGCGGGCTCTATTTCCCTCGCCTTCATTCCCTCAGCCTCTATTTCCCTCGCCTCCCCCAGGCGGGGGGTGGACTTGGTTGTTGTTATGTTGGGTTTGGTTAGGCTGAAGGTCAGGGTGGGGTTCACTCATGCCAGGTTCCTCCTCTTCGCCCGTTTGGAGCTTAGGAATCGGTTCATTATCCTGGACAGCAATGGCGAGGTCTTCAACCATCAAATTTACCAACTGAGGTATGGAACTCACCAAATAACAGTTACGAGTGGGGTTATCAGCAGGGGTCCTAGTGTGGGTCAAGAAATTCATGATTAGGGCGTGTCGCAAATCCCTGATGAGATTGCAGGCAACTAGGCGCAGGGCTCTCAACTGCGCTCTGGTGATTTCATAATATGGAGCCTCCTCCCCTTGAACATCTTCCAAAGGGGGAGGAATAGTGTCATCGTTTATGACCTCCCCTTGGGGAGTTTGTGACAGAATATTGCTTGTGTGCTGGGAGGATGCCATTCGGCCCTCCTTCTAGTGCCAATTCTGTTGACGGGAAAAATTTGTCCAGCCAATAGCAAGGGATCTCCCAGGTTAAAAGTCCTAACTAGACTCTAAACCATTTGGAGTATGGATCATGTCCGGGGTGTGGGTCCGGCTACCGCTTAAGTCTCCTTTCCTTTAGTCTCAAAATAACTCAATGAACCTGCGGACACACACTTATTCAAATGATACAAGATACATGATTGATGAGTTAAACACGTATTATAACACTATGCGTAGCGAGATGAATAATAAAGCATAAACACCAAAGGAAGTGTTGTTAACAACACATCATGGGGGTCATGCTTGTAGGCTATTCTGACCATAAAAGAAACAATTCTTTATGGCAAAGAATGCCCTTCTCTTCCTGAAAGATTTAAATGATAATACAAATGTTAATAAACAAAGTCATTAACATCCATTAAGAAAGTGAAATGAACTTAACATCATTAACACAAGTACAGAGAACTATAATGCATAACTAATGCCATTAAAAGCGCAGCTTCATTAATAAAAATATGTTTGAAACTGTATAAGAAATACTCATAGTGTTCGCACACCAAAACACATCAGATCCAAAAGGAGTTTTGAAAAGTATCTGTATTCATGTGCAAAAGAGTGTTATCCTTCAATACAATTCTCTCTCAACTCTTGAGTCCCAAAAAAAAGATCCTTTACAATCTTCCCGGAGGGAGTTTTATAGACCAAAATTTGCCCTTTGGGCTTCCTGACTTTTCGCCTGCCCAACTGTTGAGCTGCCGTGCGACCTACGACCTACTGCCACCTGATCATGAGGATGTGCACGCGATCGTGAGGTCAGGGGCATTAACTTATTGTCCTTTGAGGAAGTTCTGCCAAGCATGATAATCTGTCGCTATGGGAGAAATCAAAGGAACTTCCTCTCTCAACCGATGCAGAAACTCCAAGGCGTTTGGGATTAGAGTCTCTCTTTTTTGTGTGACCAGGTTGGACAGGCAGGCGAGCTTGGTGTAGATCCAGAATGGTGTGATAAGAAACTTGCCCAGGTTCTCCTGTGATGCTACAAGATCGGAAGTGGCAGCAGCTTGCTTAATGGGATGCGAAAATGCCTGGATATCCTGATCCACCTGTTCCCATGTCTTCTCCTCGTCCAATGCACCCAGCGATGGAATGTGATGTAAGATGTGCATTGAATCGATGCCGCTGATCAGATGCTCGTATGCGGACATCACCTTATCTAGGTCCTTGGATAGCTTATCCTTGGACTGCATTTTAATCCAGATCTGGACCTTGGCATCTTGTGTGTGGATCGAGTCTTTCTTTGGCAGGTTTTAGGGAGCCTGGGGTACCGGACCTTCTAATCTATCATTCTGTCCAAGGCGGCTGAGGCTTCCTTTAGCTGCTCATTCCTCTGCTTGGTTTCTGTTTGGGCTCTCACCAAGGGGGAAATTGTTTGTTTTATAGTAAACATTTCCCCATAGACTTGTCTCATGTTGGCCTCTAATATATCTAACTGCCTTTGGACGGTGAGCGGTACTTCATTGATAGGGGCAGTTTTGTCTTGGAGTTGTTGAATCTCTTCTCTCAATGTTATCTTTTCCTTCTCTGCCCTTGCCTCCCTCTGCTTTGATTCTTGTAACCTATTCTGTAGAGAGAGGATCTCTCTGCTCATTCTGTTTACATTCTCCTCCATGGCCGCGGTGAAAGCTGTGTCGGCCAATGCTATCATCACAGGGTTAGTCCTAGTGTCTAAGACTATGTCTTTCTCCATTGCAACTGTGGATGAGGCAGAAGGATTTCGTGCCAGGAATCTTCTTTTCTCCTGTCGGATCTTGAAGGAGAACTGATCGTATGCGAGCCTAGTAAGATCAAATACCCCCTCCTCTTGCCCTTCTCAGGAACTCACATTGGAGAGTGTAGCGCGTGTACTGAGTACATGTACCTCGAGGGGTGGTAGCTCTATTTGTGATCCTGTGCCCTAGGGAGATGCCTCGATTTTCTCTAGGATTCTATCCTCCTCTTCTTTTCTTTTCTTTTCTTCTTCCTCTTTCCGAAGGCATTCGGCTTCTACCTTTTCATGTTCTCTTTTCTGTCTGCACTCTGCTTCTGCCATTGCTTCTAGTTTGGCTTTCCTTTTATGTTCGGTTGCTGCTGCTACCTGTTCTTCTTTCTTCTGGTGTTCGGCTTCCACTTGATCTAATTCTTTCTTGAGTTGTCGTTCCGCCGCAGCCTCCGCCTCCTGTTCCTCCTTTTTTCTCCTGGCTTCTTCTGCCTGCTTCTTCTTCTTCTGCTCTGACCTCAGACTTCTTTTTCACTTATCTTCCTCTTCTTTCATCTTCTTTTCCATTTCTTGCTGGGCTTCTATTTATTTCTGCTGGGTAGAAGTGTTGTGCCCTGTACTAGTCCGAGGCCTTTTAGCCAGAGAAGAAGAAGTGCCTCCTAATTTACGACTCATGTCCTCCAATTTATGGTAATCTAGGTCTTCTTGATCAGACCATGCCCCCGGAGCAAGCTACATGTCTACGTTATACCAATTTCTTCTTTCGTATTCGCTCGGGCATTCCGTGTGCTGATAGTTCCATTTGAACTTAGCCCGCTTGCAGTGATCAGGGACTATCCTTTCTGGGTCATATGTCCAGTGGTCTAATGACCCAAGGTGGTAACTTTTCATCTCTTCTTCTTCTGCCTCTACCTCCCTGAAATCTTTGATCGTGCAGGTACCAATAGTGAGGGGTAGCGTAGGCCACGGCTTCTTCTTACCCTTGGTCAGGACCTTGGAGAAACTGGAAGACATCTGGAAATAGACCTCTTGAATGAGAATTTTATCAGTAACATATCAGGGCATAGCATGGGGGCCCTTGTATGAGCCAAAAACTCGAATGAATGTGTACTCTTCAAACGAGAACCAATGTGCCACCTTGCCTAGCGTCTCCTTGGCTCGCCAAGACATGCAAGGAGTGTCTTGGCCGAAAAATTTTCTGTAGAGAGCTAGGATGAAAACTTGAGAGATCGGCTCTATGTCCTGCTTATATCTAGAATCCAAAATAATTTGGTCTGTAAGTGGATTGGACGGGTTTTTTTTGGATCCCAGATGTGCACCCACCCCTCAAAGTGGCACCTCGAACAAACAACATCCAACCAGTAAGAGGCCATGTAGAATTCAGAAGGAAATCCATCATCTAGTACCAACGCCGAGGATAAGTTTGTATGAAGAGAGGTCACTAGTATGCTAGCCCAGTTGAAACGGACGCCTTGCACAGTGACATACTCCATGAGGGTTGCCCACGTGCCACTGAAGGTGGTAGCATCAGGGCGCCCGTACAATCTGCAAAGCATAGCGGCCACCAATTTATACACATTCCTAAGGCTTGCCACTGGATATTCTTGATCCTTCTTGACCTTGAATTTATCGGGCTCGTCCCACCATCCTTTTAGAGTATCTATTATGGGGACTGCATGGGTGATGGCCCAATCTTCTGTAAAGTCCTCCTCTCGTTCGGGAAATGAATATTAAACTTGAGTGTCTGAGCTTTTGAGAGCCGCGAAAGCTTTGCCTTCGCTGTCACTGATTACCCACTTTTTGGCGTCAGTGTTCTGTATAATCCATTCTATAACCTCCGCGAATGGGAATATAGCTATATGGGCACCTACGAGATGGAGCTTTGACCTTTTGACCTATATGTATACTTCCTGATCAGGGAGGTCCTCTGGGAATTCCTGTCGAGCGAACTCCTGGTACACTTGGTACCAACGCATGCTGTCCCCTTTGGCAAATGTGCATAGGGTATCTTTGTAGATCGGGGGCGGGGACATTGGTATATCCATCTCTACATCCTCTGCTTCCAGGCTCTTTTCCTTTCTCCGAGATACTGGAGGTCCCATGTTTCTTGAATCTGAGGGGACAGGGATACACTCTAAGTCTGCTTCGAATTCACCTATCATGTTCATGAAAGATTCCTAGGATAAGAAAGATGCCATGATAATACAAACCTAGCTACAGCTATTAATCATTTCAACTGGGGACACATGCAGAGCTGAATTAGTGACCTACGACTAGGTCGCAGGGTCGCAAAGGTCACGATGTTGATACTTTCGAAGATTTTTCCACTTTACAACCTTGCGACCAGGTCGCAAGGTCGCTGGGTCACTGGTTGTGGAAAATCGACAGAAGCCCGACCTTGGGACTTTACGATTGGGTCGCGGGGTCACTAGATCGCAAATTCTATAAAAATTGACGTGAGAGCGACTCGGAGACCTGCGACCGGGTCGCAAGGTCGCTGAGTCGCGAAGTCGCGAGAAAACATACTAAAGAGCGATTTGCGACCTAACGACTCAGCGACTGGGTCGCAGGGTTGTACGGGTCGCAAGTCGCGCGAGGGCTTGCTAGGGTTTTGGCACGCGCCGCGTGAAGTTTTCTTTTTCTCTAACTTGAAAACTACAAGGCTAAATGGGCCAAGATAGAGCAAGAGGAGAGCTTTCGGAGTAGGATATAGGCCATGAGAGTCTGGATGGGAACTGTGATAAGGTTATGCAAGCAGGGTAAATGCCAGAGCCAAAAAGGGGGAAGCTCTAAGTGTCAAATGAAAACAATGGCGAGGATAGGGGGAAATTTAAAGGCTAAGGAAAGGAAAATTAGGCAAGAAAACCATAAAAGGAAATAGCAGGAGGAAAACGGAAAATTACCTTGGAAAATCGTGCTCCATTCGACCTGTCAAAGGTGTTTTTTTCCTGTCCGTTGAATGTGTATAATGCGACCTAGCGACCTTCTATTAATAAAAAGGTCACACGTGCAGGAATTTAATGAGTTCGCAGGGTCGCATTGTGCGGTGGTCTAAAGGAGATGCGACCTCGTGACCTTGCGACCTCGCGACCTCGGGGTCGCAGGGTCGCAGTTTTCCGTAAATTCAGAAATATGCGACTCACCGACTTAACCCTCCCGGATCTTAACTTAACTTCTCTTTATGCTCAAGGGGCTCCAAGAAATTTTTTTTTTTTAAGTGTGAATTTTTTGGAGGGTGTTTTAGAGGCTACAATAGCTTCCAAAGCAATAAAAAAAACTGCAAAACTGAAAATAATGAGGCTCACATCTAGGCCATTTGTATGTGTAGCGATAATTCTTTCTTCATAAAAACTCAGCAAAGTGACAGAAATCACCAAATTCTTTATTCATGCACTATTCCTAGGCATTTCCATCTAAAACAGATCCCTAATAAGAAAAAATTGTGAATCGAAAACAAATGATGCAATCATTAAAGCTCATTAAAATGTTTGTATCCATATCTTTGATTCACTTGATCACTGCATCTCGTAAATATGTCTCTTGCTAATATGAAGGGATTTCTCTTAGAAACTTATCCTCAAGAAACCATCAAAGCCTCGTTCTTCATTATTGAAATGGGTGTAAAATTTATTCCCCGAGCAAACTCAAATAAAGGGAACACATATGTATTTGAGATCAATGCATGGGGTACTAGTCTAATTGTAACTAATTGAGAATATTTGGAGAGACTTTAGTCTATCATGCTACAACATATGAACCATTATAAACAAGTCATTCCACATACCAATTTCCAAAACAAGTTTGGTGCCCATCCTTTAAGAGCATTTCCAGGCTTTTTTTTTTCCTTCACAAGATTTGCACCCCAGAGAACTGCATTACTTGACATCATGGATACACTTATTTAGCTCTTTGGTTCTCAAAGGGGATTCTTTCTCTAGGCTTGAATAGACATAGAGACTATTGGTTTTGGAGGCATTATTACTACTTCAATACATCAACATTTGTATTGAGCATGTCCCTTCGTTCAAGTACCTTTTGTATGCCCTTCGTCACCTCTGCCACCTAAATGAAGAGATCAACAAGCCAGTTAGGGATGACATATATATGATTTAAGTTCATCTCACTTGGAATCCTCCCCTCAAACTATTTGTCCCAAGATGGCATGTTATGAGCATTTTATGTAGCTATGCAACAGTCTCATTGTTCAAATGGCCTCAAGACTCTTCTCAAGTAGCTCAAGGTTTGTTCCCACCACTTCCACATCAAGAAAATCAACACATACCACATGGAGAGGATCTGCCAATTTTTCCATATTTAAGAGATTGGAAGGGAGGAATTTTGTTTCTTCAAATTTCATATAGACTCTCACGTTCTGAAGTCTTCTAAAGCATAAAACTCATGATCCATTAGTCATGCTACATGATTATTATTGTTGCCTAGTCTCATTTCTGCAATGGCATGTTTACTTCAGTATGAATGGTTGTGATTGCTAATTCACAGTGAAGTATATATGAATTATTTCTCATCTGCTGTAAAGGATATATATACTCTTGTTCCATGTGCATGCCAAGGATAATTAAAGCCGAATAGAAACAATAAGCCCTAGGCTTGCATTGCAGTGAATAATTTGAAATATGGAGGCAGAAATTAACAGCGAACTGTGAGTTGCCATTTATGAATCATACACAGAGGAATGTTGGTATTGATGAAGTATTGTAGATATTGGACATAATAAGGGTTTATGTATAATGAAGAGGCTGTGATTTGATTCCTCATCCTCAACATATACTCCAGTGGCAAATATCTTGTGATAACAATGGAAAAATATCATCATTTATATAGTAGTTGAGTAGTCCAGCAATGAGAAGATTCATTACTTGTAACACAATAAGGGTTTATTATTAGGTACAGTAAGGGAAGTTTCCTAGTTCAGCAAGCATGGAATACTTATAGTAATGAAGACATGTAGATTTGTGAAATAAATTTGTAATGACAATACCTCCATGACATAAGACAGTGACCTAAGCATGACAGTAACCTCATGAATGTGCAGTAGTAGATTGTTGAGTATTTGCATGACCTTGTTGTTCTGATAGTGCTCTTGTGATGGAAACTACCTTGAGACAATAAAATGTCAGTGATCTGGATATATGGTTGTGTGTTAGTTTAAAATGGTGACCTAGACACAAAGTACAGTGGGTAACTAACAGTCCTGTCCATACTGATGTATTACCTGGTTGATACCTTTGTTTGAGCATGTACCTGGTTGATACCTGTGTTTGAGCATGATTTCTTAACAATAATTTGAAGTATATAAGTGGTTGATATGTGCTGCAAATTTGTTCCTTGAGGTCATAAATTTACATTGTTCTTGAATTCTTATTACAGCAGTATTATTCCTGTTATAAAGCCCTATGACAATAGGAGGAATATACGCATGATGTCAATGTATTTTACATGGTTAAGATCATTAGCTTGATGATTTTTGAACACAGTAGTTACTTACGCCTGTAGAGGACCCAAATGCAGAGATCCATAGGATAGTTTCTTTAATAGTGTGACTATGATAACATTGATATGTATGATCCCATGAATACACCTCTATGACAGCTGGGATAGTATGTATGGAAGTTGTGACAGTACATGCGATGGCAACAGTGGATGGAAACTGCAAAAAATAGACAGAAATAGACAAGCAGTGGATAACAATGCAACATTGATAACAGAAGCATCAGTAGCAATAGAGGTAGCAGCAAACAACAAGAACAGTATATTGTAGCAAAGGCAACGTGCAAATTACATAGTGTGTAGTAGCAGAGACAACATGGACAGAAGCAGTGGTTGCAGATAGTGAGGGAAGCAGCAAAGTAGCAGTGCAGTGTGGTGGACCAGTAGTGGTAGTGGAGTGCAGCTTGATTGTATTTGGGCCATTATCCCTAGTATGGGAGCCCAGACCTTTTCAAGGAGCCTTTGTTTCCTTCCATCTTGCTGGTAAAACCCTTTGGAGTCTTGCACTTACTTCCAGACCTGTATGGTAAATGTTGTATGTACATCATACATAACACAACACCTTGTTTAATGGTAAGACAAAAAGGCTTCATACATTTGGCACTAAGAGGTGATAATTACACCATCATAATTTTCAATAGATCAAACTCTCAATGTCGACCAAGAAGACTACTATATATTATGAGATTCATCAGAAATATCACTCCCTATCTTCTCATTCTAGTGGGTATACTTCCACCACCATTTCCTATCCCACTTATACATGTCTAAGATTTATACATACACAGGGAAATCACCCACAATTGATTTACATAAAAAAATCCTTTCTAGACCTTGCACCACTAGGTTCACCACTTACTTTTTCTGACAGATATGCGTCAGTGGGGCACTAAGCACAATGAAAATGCACTAGCCATGTAAGTGGGAGACGTCATATTTATGAGACAATGTAAATATTCTTACTCAAGCAATAGATTTATCACATCCACAAGGTCCTGGGATCATTCCTTCTCCTTGTTGCCACTAGTAACTACCCCTCAACCTATATTTTGTAGTGAAACATCCATCAATAGATTCTCCTCTTCTGCTTCAAATGTTAGGGGAGTTTTTATATGCCATCCCAACCTTCTAAGCTCATCCAACTAGGCCCTCTCACCCTTAGGCATTCCTAAAAAAACATTATGAGGGTTTGCCTCAACCCCTCCACAATGATAATTGATGACAGGGATTCCTGTATTCCCTCACTTATCTCTACCTCTATCTCAATTCTAGAAAATTGATGTTGAACAGTGTGTCCTTTGTTTCTATGGTTTACCTTCCCTATTCACCATTTCTTATGTTTTTTTATTCGTTTATCATCATGGCACCCTCATAATCCAATGTTGACTGGCTATTTTTACTGGTCCTATTGATCTATCCTTTGCTAATTTGTGGACATTAATCAACTCATCTTACCTTCACAAACTATTCTTGGACATTTCAATGTGCATTAGTTGATATTACTTTATTACTATTTCTACTATCAATTTTCCTACATGACACAAATGCCTTAAATTACGTCTGACTTTATACCAATCTGTTCATAATTTCAACACAATGGAATTGTTTCCTCTTTTTCTCTCTTAAATAATTTGTAATTAGATCTTGCACTGAATATGAGGGCTGATCAAGTTTTCTTAGATTGCAGATACAAGAAAATGCAGCCAAAGAAATTCCTTACCAAGAAACAAGGCCACTTTGACATATCAAATTTAAGGAAACTCTAAAGACAGTGTAAAGCCTAGTTGTCTCCCATGTTTAAATTTATACCACAATAGCTTAAAATACCTCAAGAATCAATGTATTCATACACCCCAATTTCTTTATTTTCAGTGTGCTTGAGACAAACAGAGATCACATGGATTATCACCAACTTTTTCAACATTTATTGTGTCCACTTTCAGTGTGTGTGTGCATATGTGCTCTATCTCTTTCTCCTCCATAAATTTCATTGCAACCTATGTATCTCTCTCATCGGGTTCTGCATCTCTCTCACCTAGTTCTGCATCATCAACAAGAGATTCAGGTGAATTCACTTCAGGTAATTTCACTGGTGCAGATTACAGAAAATCATTGAACTGTGGGAACTGCAACAAGTCTTCTGATTCGGAAAAAACTTCTAACTCAATATTGATTTCCTTTAAATCAAATCGTGGGCCTATCCATACAGTAAAACATGATATCCACGTCAAGTAACAAACCAAGATACTATTCCAGGAGCTGCAACAGTCCCCAAATTGTAAGTTGTCCTTGTTTTAGCAAGAAAGGCTGAGACTTGCATAAATGTGTAAGTAGATTCCCCAAAAGATCAATTTCAACGTCTTTCCTGAAAAAATGATATAATATCCAAAGAAAAACCATATTTTAATGGAACAATGGTGCTTTAAGGTCATCTACACAAAAATTTTCATCCTTCAAATCTCTCGCACTGGATGGTATGTAATGCAGAATTAAGAAAAAGTCAGGGAAACTTGTCAACTTCTCTAAAAGACATAATGAAAATGCATGGAAGCTTTGTAAAGGAATGCACCTGTAATATTCTTTCATTTCCATTTCAACATTTTTCCTAAGTTGAACCTCAATTAGTTGTGAACTAAAATTTCTTTTAGAAGAATGTTCTTACAGTTCAAATTCAGCATTTGCAGTCTTCCCACCTCTGTCACCTGATGAGTATGAATTCTTAAACTCTCTTATGTCTGTTGGGAAAAATACTGAGATGGGGGGGGTGAATCATTATTTAGAGCTTACAGCATAAATTCAACTTTTTCATTGAGCAGATTTACATACGTGGTTTTTATGAACGAAACTAGCGTATGCACGCGGAAAAGCAGAAAGAAACTAGCGTATACTGATATAAATTTATTGTTTAGAAACACTTTTTAGAAACAATCTTTAACTCAATTTATCAGTCATGCATCTATTAGATAATCAACAAATATGTGCAGTAACAGTAGAATAAAACATCACACAAGTGCAACACACATGAACACCAATATTTAAGGTGGAAACCCAATTTGGGAGAAAACCATCGTTACTGTCGTCTCTGTCTTCAATATTTATTATATGGAAAATTGTTTACAATTTTGTACTGATGAAAACTCATATCAGTACGTAGGCATCTACCTACAAAATGCTGCAACCTTCTCTCGTTTTCCAACAGCTACTGGAAGGGAGCTCCAACCCCCGAACTAGTTAATAGGAAAAGAAGGGAGCTTCAACCCCCGATTAGAACACCGCCTTTACTCGGAAGGAAGCTTCTAATTCCATACCAAAGCATCAACCCTCGAACCACCGGCAGCCATGTTTCATCAATTTTCACACCGGATCAAACAAACCTTCAACACAATCATAATTATCAATAAATAAACTAAACCCAATTACATCAAACTTAATAGTGAGACCACTGTAACCAGAACTCAGAAATAAACTAGACTTCAAAATAAATATGCAGATACAAACTCAACCCTGATCATTCATCAACTTAAAATGCATACGCTACTTCACTTCACTGAACTCACGTGTATACGTGCTTTCCTTCGCACCAACCTCCGTATAGCTCTATGAATACTGTTTTTCGTAATATGATTTGTGCAGTTGTTCGCATCCCAGTCATTCAATCCAAATCTTTTCGTAATTGACCATTTCGATCACCATGATCATGACACATATTTTCTCTCTCATTGATCAAATTTGTACATAATCAACTTAGTAGCATATACAGTATTCAAACAGCTCAGATATACAAGAAGACTTCATTGATAGACAATAGAAAAATAATAGGAATAATAGAAAAACCTCTTTAATAAGCTTCAGAAAACCCTAACTTCCATACATGTCTTTTCTAAAGCAAACCTGCGTATATATTCACTTTTACTGAGACGAACTAGCGTATAGATCTGTAAATATAAAATTTCCAGAATGAACCAGATCCATAGAAATTACCTAGATTTCTTCACTTGACTTCAGCAAACTTGCGCAAGGTCATAGATCTAATCATTTCTTCAATGGATCACACAAGAGCATAGTCATTTCAGATCTAGAGATCTTGAACAATCATTGTATTCATAGGTGCATTATTATTTCAAATCTATCAATAAAATGTAACCCATTCCATGCAAAAATAGTTCAGAGTGAAGTATTCATTCAATACCCAGACACATGCATGCTTTGCACTATGATCTTCTTCTCCTTATATATATTTAGCCTTTACCAATACCATGAGTCAAAACCACACAACTGCTGATGGTATTCTTGGACGAAATCAAATAAGCAATAGAACGCTCAATATTGTCGGCTAATACCATGGTAATGCCCTTTAGTATAGTAATTTTAGAGCCCAAACGGCATACGGGACTTGGATCGTTCGTATCCAAGTGTATATGCAACTTATCTTCATAAAAACTGTGTATATACTAATTATGAATGTATATGCCGGTTGCCTTCACAAAATTAGGTTATACATTGCATCCATACGTGGGTTTCCTTCATAAAACCTGCATATACATTGAGAAACATTTCCTGTTTCATTTCTTTGGCACTTACTGGAACTCTTTTCTCTGTCACATCTGAACTGACCTGTAGAAACATCATTTTTACATCTTTAACACATAGGTTTCTTATCAAAAGGAAACTCATCAAGTAGGTTTTTATTAATCATCAATAGAATAAGTACCAAGATAATTATTTATCCATGATTACCACACTGAATTTCCTAATTAATAACCGCGACAAAGTTGATCACTCACCATAAATACATTAATCATAACCATTATTCAAACACCAAAATACTCTCCCCCTTTGACATCAAGGGCAAAGGGCGGATCAATACCGAAACAAGGTTTCACAGAAATAAATTGACTATGCTCCTTCCAGAGTCTTTGCCTTAACTTTAGACATTTTCAATGAATAATATTGATCTCTGTTCAATCATAATAATTTTTTCATATCCATAATTATGTCTCATACACTATCCAATGCAGATCCACCCAGTGGAACACAACATATTTTACTCCACAACTTCCTAATCGGCGGGTCATAAATTGTGCAACTCTTGTTAATCAATATAATAATCTTTACCCGTCTCAACGTGACCTTTCAACAAGTTACAGACATATGACTTTTTGCAACTAAGACCAAAATACCTCAAGAGAGATCATATTTCAGAACCATCATAATGCTACCAATGTATTATTCACAACAATAACGCTCCCTAGGCTTGTGCATCCTGAACACTTTCAACAACCAATTCATCAAAGAATTTTCATCAAGGAGATAAATATCAGAGAGCGATACAGAAAGATGAAAACTGGATCAAAACAAAGATTACCCAACATCACCACATTTTTTCTAAATGTTGACCTAGAGAATTTTTGTCAACAAAACCCACACACAGTTTTATGCACAGAAACTCACGTATATACGCGATTCGCCTTCATGAAACTAGCATATTGAATTTAATCCTCTAAAATTAAGCAGATTTGATCAGAGAGGCAGAGACAACTCCCAGCTTCTATCCGAGATATTTGAATGCTTCCTTGGGAAGAGGTTTAGTAAATATATCAGCAACTTGTTCTTTGGAGGGAACATACTCCAATTTAACCTTTTGTTCAAGAACTTGTTCACTTAGTTAGTGATACTTGATAGGAATGTGCTTGGTCTTGGAATGCATAACATGATTCTTTGAGATACTAATGGCACTTTTATTATCACATAAAATGGAGATGGGAGGTGAAAATTTAATTTGAATGTCTTGTAAAGTTTGCATCTTCCAAAATAGTTGTGTGCAACATGATGTGACAGCCACATATTCTGCTTCTGCTGTGGATAAGGCAATAGAACTTTGTTTCTTGTTGAACCAAGATACTAATTGGGGCCCCATATATAATGCACCACCACTAGTGCTTTTTTTATCATCAACATTTCCAGCCCAATCTGCATCTGTGTAAGCATGAAGAGATCAACATTCTTTGGATACCATAGAACAAAGTCTTGAGTCCCTTGTAGATATTTGAATATTATTTTTACAGCCTAAAGGTGAGACACTTTTGTATTAGCTTGGAATCGTCCAACAATCCCAACTGCATAAATAGTGTTTGGTCTTTCCTGGTTAGATAAAGTAGACTTCCAATCATGGATCTATATTCTGGTTGATTCACTGTGGGAGAATCATCATGAGAACTAAGGTTACACCCATTTACCATTGGTGTACTCATAGGTTTGTAGTCTTCCATCCCATACTTCTTTAGAATTTGCTTAATATATTTTTCTTGTGATAAGAATATGCCATCTGTTGATTGTTGACCTTGTAAGCCAAGAAAAAATGTTAGTTCCCCAAGTAGAGACATTTCAAATTCTTGCTGCATGACAGAAGCAAATTTCCGACTCATGGACTCTTCATTACTTCCAAATTTGATCATGGACTCTTCATTACTTCCAAAGATGATTTCATCAACATATACAACTACAATCAATAGTTTATCATTCTCAATTTTGTGTATAAGTTACTATCAGCATATCCCTTTGAAAAACCTTGTTGATGAAGATATTTGTCAAGACGATAGTACCACTCCCTTGGAGCTTGTTTGAGACCATATAAAGCTTTTTTAAGTTTGCAAACAATTTTTTCATCATTTCCCAAAATGAATCCTTCTGGTTGTTCTATATAAACTTCTTCTTCTAGATCACCATTGAGGAAAGCAGATTTAACATCCATTTGATAAACTTTGAATTGTTGAAAGCTTGAAAAGGCAAGAAACATTCTTATGGCTTCAAGTCTAGCTACAGGAGCAAATGTTTCTTCAAAGTCTATACCTTCTCGTTAAGCATACCCTTTACAAACAAGTCTAGCTTTGTTTCTAATAACATCTCCATTTTCATTTAACTTGTTTTTAAATATCCATTTTGTTCCAATAACATTTTTATCATGAGGTCTTGGAACCAATTCCCAAGTATGATTCTTTTCAATCTGATCAAGTTCTTCATTCATGGCTTGAATCCAACATTCATCTTTTCTAGATTGATTGACATTTTGTGGTTCAATAGTGGATAGAAATGCTAGATATCTAGGAGATCCTACAAGATTTCTTCTTGTTTGGACACCTGAACCATTTTCTCCCAAAATTTGAGATTCTGGATGATTCTTTTGAACATACCTGGATGGAGCCTTTTCAAATAGACCTTCTTCTGGTGCTTCATTGGGTTCACCTTCTATATTGTTTCTATTTGATGTAGTAAGATATTAATCACCATCATCTTCATTTTTTGTTGGTATTTTCTCTTTTGGGGCTGAGAGAGACTCACCAATTACAACATCAATGCATTCAAAAATCTTCTAAAGTCTTTTATTGTAACATTTATATGCTTTACTTCTAGAAGAGTAATCAAGAAATATTCCTTCATCTGCTTTAGGTTCAAACTTACCAAGTTTTTCATCATTGTTCTTGATAAAACATTTACTTCCAAAAACTCTAAAATGCTTTACAGTGGGAAGATTACCATACCAGAGCTCATAAGGAGTTTTATCACTGTTCACACGAACATGATCCTTGTTAAGAATATTTACTGTGGTATGTGTTGCTTCTCCCCAAAAGGTATCAGGTGTTCCAGAATCATCAAGCATAGGACGAGCCATCTATTGAACTGTTATATTCATTATTTCTGCCACGCATTTTTGTTGTGGGGTTCCAACTACAGAAAAATGTATTTTTATGCCATGTTGTTCACAGAAATCAAAGAATTCATTTGATATATATTCCCCTCCTCGGTCAGATCTAAGACATTTGATTTTTAGATCTAATTCATTTTCAACCAAGGCTTTGAAGATCTGAAATTTTTCAAATGCTTCATATTTGTGTTTTAGTAACCCAATCCAACACATTCTAGAGAAGTCATCAATAAATAGAATATAGTATTGTTCTCCACGGGGTGACTTTTTCCTCATATTTCCACATAAATCAGTATGTATGAGTTCAAGAGGCTTACTTGTTGATCCTTCTTTGGCATTGAAATGCACTCTAGTTTTCTTATCGAATTGGCAAGATTTGCATATGGTACTTTCAGGTAGAGTGATGCTGGGAAGGTCAAGAACAGCTTTGAGGCTGCTATATTTGTTGATTTGAGAGAAGCTCAAATGCCCCAATATTCTGTGCCATGACAAATTATCTGAAGATTCACCCAAGCAACATTGTTCTTTGCAACCTTTCAATACATACATATTTCTTGGTGTTCTAGTTCCTTTTATTATTGTTTTTCCTGTGTAAAGTTCACGTACCACACATTCTTTTGAACTAAAAACAACTTCATTTCCTTGATCACACATTTGAATCACACTTAACAGGTTATGTTTTAATCCATCCACATACATAACATTGCTAGCTTTTACCTTTTATTTTAGAAAAATAGAACCTTTTCCTTTAATGACAGCAAGAGTATCATTTCCAAAGGTAATATTATTTTCTCTTTCTAGAGCATTGTATGCAAGGAGTTTATTTCTATCACATGTCATGTGTTTTGAGCATCCGCTATCAATGTGCCATTTATTTTCTTCCCCTTCTGCAAATAAGGCTATGCCACAGTTCTCAACCTGTAATTCCTTCTTTCTCCATACCTTGGAACCTGAAGGTATATGCTCTTTTGGCTGAAGTTTTCTCCTGCATTCAGATTCTCCATGACCAAAGTTATTGAAATAAGCACATTCAATTTCATTTTGAAGAGGAGAAAATTTGTTATAAGTATTCTTCTTTATTCCAATCTCATTTCTTTGCTTTCTTGCTTCTCTGGTCATGATGGTTTTGTATGCAACACATTGAACAGCTTTATGACCAAAATTATGACATGAGAAACATTTCCCATTAAAGAAGAAATTTCTGCAATCATGAAACCTTCTATTTATGTTTACCTGCTAATTGGTATTTCTTTGATTGATATTTCTACTATTATTCTTTGTATTAAAGTGGTCATGCTTTACCTATGAAGTATCTTTGTTCTCTTGCTGAGTGGAAGAATGTTGTAGGTTGGCTTTAGCTGCATTTAGATAGCTTGGTGCTAAAGACTGAGAGGATTATCTGATATATCCAAGACCTGTCTTTATAAGAGGAGAATGTTGTACTTTGATAATTTCATCTAAGGTTTCAGATCCTTTAGCAAATCTAAAATTCAAAGTTTTCACTTTCTCAATTTCCTTTCTTAGACTTACTATTTCACATTCTAATTTCTCATTATGTTTCTCCTTTTCTACAAGTTGTTTCTTTAGTGTCTCTATCGAAATTTTGTTTTCTTCCAAACATATTTTGAGCTGATTTATTTCTTCAAGAAAATAATTTTCTTCTAGAGGATCCATAAAGGTCTCCTTAGCCTCGCTAGAATATTTTTCAAAAGCCATGAGAAGTTTAACATCTTGATCAAATTCTCCTTCTTCACTATTTGAAAGCCCATCACTATCTTCATGAGTATAATAACTTTTTCTATTGATAAACTAATTCTTATTTCCTTTTGCAACTTCCTTTCCTTTTTCATTATTTTCTTTATGGGGACACTTAGCATCATAATGACCAACTCTTCCACAAGCAAAAAATTTAAAAGGAATCTTACCTATGAACCTTCCAGTGCCAAGTTGTAGCTTGTTTACAAATTTTACCTCATCTTCTTCTGAAAAATACCCTGATCCTTCCTTTTCTTGTACTTCTTTTCCTTTTGCAGCAACTCTAAAGACAACTTCTTTGACTTCGGATGGACCTCCTTTTCTCATTTCACAAGCAGTCAGAATACCATGAAGTTGAACAATAGTAAGAGTTTGTAGATCCTGCTTCTCTTCAATAGCAAACACTTTTGACTCGAATTTGGGAGTTAGAGATCTTAAAACCTTTTCTACCATAGTTGTGTCAGTTATGGTTTCACCCAGATTTATCATACGATTTACAATATCATCTAGACGTAAAAATAAATTGGCAATGCTTTCCTCATTATGCATCCTGAGATTTTCATATTGAATTCTGAGGGTTTGGAGTTTAGCACTTTTTACCTTGGTATCACCTTCATAGCTTAGAATGATTTTGTCCCATATCTCCTTTGCTTTATTCAACTGCATGACTTTGACAAATTCTAATTCAATCAAACTTCCCAATAATGCATTGATCGCCTTTGCATTGATTTCATAGTTCTTTCTTTCTGCTGCATCTGTTGGAACTGATGTTGGATATTGATAACCCCCTTCAACTATAGCACATACATATACTCCAAGATACTGAATATAGGATCTTTTCCTTGTCTTCTAGAAGATTAAATTGTTTCCATTGAAGAGAGGAGGCCTGATAGATGTTCTCCCATCTTGATTGTTCATCTTAGCTGGTATTCCTTCTAGCGATTAAGCTTCTTCAGAAGGTCCTGCTCTGATACCAATTGTTGGGAAAAATACTGAGAGGGGGGGTGAATCAGTGTTTAGATCTTAATGAAATATTTTATTTTTCTTTATTGAATTCCATACGTGGCTTTTATGAACCCAACTATAGAAACATCATTTTTACATCTTTAACACATAGGTTGCTTATCATAGGCAACTCATCAAGTAGGTTTCTATGAGGGACAACTTCATCAAGTAGGTTGCCATCAAGGACAGCATATTTCATCATATTGCCAACAATGTCATTATCCAAAACATTTCTTTCTTAGACAAATGATTTTGCAAATAAAATCTTTTATGCAGCATAAGTCCTTTTCAAAATTTCATCTCTCATACCAACTGGCATCCAGTTAGAACTGTAACCTAAAATCGGACCTGCACCTATTCGTCTATTACTCAATATGTGAATGGTGGAATATCTGTTAGAGCACTCTTAGCATATGGCAGAGGCTAAGCCCTCCCTCTTATTCCCTTGCCAAGACCTCCCTTAGGACCAATAGTCAAGTGGCCATCATCAGAAGCTCTGTGTGTTGAAGGGCTTGGCATAGAATGATTTTAAAATTGAGCCCCATCCACAATCTGAGCATCTTAACTGGTGAATCCATGGTCATGTGGTCCCATATGGGGTTGTGGCCCTTTAATCCCACCCATATGTGGAAGTGAACCCGTTTGTACACCTGCCATGTAAGGTGGCATCGCAGGTCCTCTCCCACCATGATCAAGTGGTGTCACAAGTCTCCAACATGAATGTCCCATATTGGTACCTCGAGAGGGCCTCCCTATCCATGTAGTTCTTTCACAACATCCCGATGCACTTCCTCTATTTTCTTGGGGCCCTCAAATTTCTTCCTTTGTTTCCATCCATTCCTCCTCGAATCAATCAAATCCTTCAACACGAACCTCAGCCTAGAGGGAAGCCCTTGGTTATTGGACATTTTTGTCATCCTATCTAAGTAAGCATCAATATTTTCCTTGGCCTTTGAATGGTCAATCATATGACCAATAGTGCTCATCATTTTTCACAAAGCTTCAAAATTTTCCTCCTCTGGATGCTGAAATTCACTAATTAATTTCTTGATGCATGCTTGCATAATTATTTCGGTCAACATACTTTCTTTATAAATCTCACCAATAAACCTTATATTTCTTAGCATTCTTCATTGTGCTGCAATCTTCTTCTCCTATATTTCTTCTGCTGAAAGGATTTTTTCACCATGCTCTTCTGCTTTCTCAACCTCTGCCTGTTCTCTTTCATCTTTTTCAAATTCTTCCTAAAAAAATTTCAAAATAACTCGCTTGAAAACAACCTTCTCATTATCTTCATAAAATTTTGGTATTCCTGCAGCAAGATGAAAATGGGATTTTGCATACATTTCACAAAAAGCCAGCTCCATCAAGGCTTTGTCAAATATTTGAATCTTATACCATGAAGAAATGATGCAGAGTCAATGTTCACTTATTTGACCTGTTCAAAGAGTTTCTCAAAGTTTTGGGGAATTAATTTATTAAGGATGGATTTAATATGTCTTTGTTCCAACTGATCCTCATCATAAACCTTGCCCACTTCATATCGATTATCTGATATATGAATTGTGGGCAGAGAAGGTTGTGGAGGAGGAATCAAACCCTTCTGCAAACCAGAAAAACACTACCACCTATCAGCATCAGAATTATTTCTCACTAGTCCAACTTATGGAAGTGGTGCTTGCACACAAGGCCCTCCTGGAAGAATGACATTCATACTCATTTGTGTTGCATAGGTATTTCTTGCAAAGTCGGTATTATAACCTTGGCCAGGTCGAAACACAGTAGAGGAACCACTAAGTTCCGCATCCATCTACATATCACAGCCATCAACAAAAGCATCCACCGGCTTGGCCCATCTATCATCATCCAAAATGGTCAGATTTCTCCCACGACATTCAAGTAGATAATTCCCACTCAGTTTCCTGTCAAGTCCTCTTGTAGTGCTTGCTAATGCATCAGCCTCTCCTACATGACTTGCAAGTGCTTGGAAATTTCCAAGTAATTCAATAATTTCTGCACAAATTTCAAAATGATTTGGTAGATCTTTACACTGATCCTTGATTGTCAACAAAAAAACTCTAGAGTACTTTCTGTCTACTGAATATTCAATAACTAAAATAACTACTTGATTCATAGGAGTTGAAATCTCGGTTGCATCTTCCCAATCATCCACTTCTTTCAGGACTTGCTTCTCAGGCTCTTTTGAATAAGTCTTACTCTTGACATAATCGGTTACTAATTTGGATGGTTCTGGAAGGTTCACATCTTCCTCCTTATCCTCTTGAATCTTATAAGCATTATATAAATCCCAGTGGGAACTGCAACATTTTTCTTAATAGAAATATCCTTCTTTTTCTTCTTCTTTTTGACAACTACTACCTTGGCAGCATCACCAATATTTGCAACATTATTCTTCGCAAAAACATTGGAAGAAATTTTATTCTCCTTTTCTATCAATCTAGCTACTAGCCTTCACTTTCAACAAGCAAAGATGACACCTGAAGTTGAGCAGGTATTTCAAAATATCACTATTAGTGGTGGATACCTGACCCTTATCTTGTGTGTTAATTGCCTTCACATTGGCAGTTGAACCTTCCCCAAGTACTTTAGCACTATCATGGTTAACCCTACATTTGTTTCTATATCTAGAATATTTTTTGCAGTCAACAAATTTGTTACCAGACAAAAAACCTAGTTTTTCCTCCAAAATATCCATATCATCTTTAGGGAGGACTGTTGTAGCTTCTGATTGTAATTCCCATTAATACACCTTGCCTGTATTTGTTGTTGACTACTCAGATACAACTAACACTTCACCATTTTTCTCTTTGAGAAGATTTTTATCAACAGCCATTGTGCCATTGTCATGTGTAGCCAGTTGAGATGCCAACGTAGCTCTCATGCATTCCATTGATTTTTCTCTCCCAAGCATGCAAACTAGCTTTTTCTTTTCCAATGACAGAATTGGAAAAATAAGTCAGCTCTTTGTTTATGTCAACATCAGGTGAACTTGACAACTCAGATGGGGAATCAGAAGCCACAACAGTCCCATGCTCAGGATGGAGAACATTTCCAAGATCTTGCTTCTCTCCAATTGCAGAATTAACAAAATTATTGTTGCAGCTTTGTCTAGCATTATCGCTTGTTGATTCAGATTGTTTATTCTTCACATTTCTAAGTTTTGAATCTGATTTAATGCCATCCTCACTGCATGTTGAGCTCTTCAATGTTCCTACAAGAACATTATTGTTATCAAACTTTATATATTTTGTTTCTTTCTTTACTACTCCACCATCCTTTGTAAAAACCTCTATAACTAGCCCAGAAGTTTCTGTTTTTCCTTCATATCCCTCACCAGAGCTTCCCAAAGATGAAGACATATCTGCAGTGATAAATTCACTCACGGATTCTAAACCTTGTAAAGGTTCCAAGGTTCCCTTGGAAATATCCCTTTCGGTGATCTCACCTACAGATGATGAAACTCCTAATATCCTTAACGAGGGAGTGTCCACAACATTAACCATGTTTCTTGATGACTTCTGTAACAATAGCATATTTTCACATTTTGTGGGATTGCTAAATGAACCACAAGGATGGGCTACAGAATCAAGCTCTAGCAGTGAAAAATGCAGAATTATTTCTATATCTAGGTCAGAATTAGCCCCTCCATCAACAGCTTTAACTATCTTCTGTAGGGTTGTCATTAAAGGAGTTGTTGAGGTTTATGATGAATTCTAACTCAAAAGTAACTCCACCTACATGTGAGAACCGCTAAGTTTAGACTACTCTGAAACGACCTCTCCTTTTGACTCCCTTTCCATATTTGAAGAGCTTCTTACCAATGCCACATGTTGTTGCATTTCCTGCTTTTTAGGCTTGTGCTCAAATTTTGTCATATTATTTGAACATTCAATTGTTGAAAGACCTGCTTGTTTTTTAGATATTTTTTTATGATTTTCACTAGTATGATGATCTAATCCAAACTCAAGTGAAAAAACTACAGAACAAGTTGAAACAGCACCATCAGAGATATCACATGTTGTCACAGTAGGCATGTTCACTGGTGACATTTTAACTCTATCTGCTTTATATATAGTCAATACTTTATATGGAGGACTAATGGAAAACTGTAAACAACAATTATCTTCGTTGTTGACAAATGAAACTGCAAGAGAACTTTATTAATTGCCAAGATATTTTTGCAAGGACTTTGTCTTTCCATCCAGAACTTGAACTAGAGCCAGAGTGGTTTCTGAAGCCTGTGGGGATGGTTTCAATATATCCAACATCTCACCAGAATGGATTGTAGCCAGTTTATTTTTTCATGTTAATGGGCATGAATCATTTGATATGTCAATTTTTGTCTTTAAAGGTTGATGAAAAGTAGATGAAATGTTACCATATGACCCAGCTAGCATCGATGAGTATAAATTCATTGGGCGTGTACCACTTAAAGAAACAAAACCTGAAAGTGGAGGTCTGTATGTAGGCAGTCCTGCTAATGGAGGAATGGAACCTTTAATTAATGACACAACATCAAAGATCAAAGCAATGAAATAAAATCATTGTGGAAAGAAATATGCAAAGAAATATGCAAAACTTGCTCATTTTTTGCATATCAAATATGCTCCAAGTATGGGCACAAACATGAGAGTTGAATTTTCAACTCTCTAGGCTCTTGTCAATGTGGTCAACCAAAAAGATGTCAAAAAATTAAATATTTTCGGGGATTCAAAACTTGTTGTGGATTGAGTCTGCGACAAAGTCATCATAGTGGCCCCTCATTTGGCTCACATTTTGCAAGGTATCAAACAAGTCTACGACAAGTTGGATTGGTTCTCTTGTGGCCATATATACCATGAACTCAATACCCTAGCAGAGAAGCTCTCCAACTTATTCCACAAGTGCTATAATACCAAGAGTACACTAATAATAATTTTGTGGGGTTTTTTCCTTCCATATCTAGTTTTTTGTCTCACTTATTGTTATATTTTTTTTTTTATATATGTAAAAAATCCAATGATATTATCCGAAAAGTGATAGAGATTTTTTTTGGAACAAATTTTTATTACTAGAAATCAATCAATTACTTCTACATGCCATTAAAAGTGGAAAAATCTCTATAACCTTTGATCACCTTGAACATCAAGCACACTAAAACCTCAACAATGGGGTTCTAATAACATCGCCAAAGATCTCAAATTGACAAAGCACAATTTAATGAGTATTGATTAGTCAAAATTACCATGTGGATCAACTACTCATGTCAAAATGATGGTATATTGGATTAGGTGTGGGTTTCACTTGCATTTGAAAGAGTGAACACAATGTGGAAAAAGAACATTGACTACAATAGGAACCTTGACAATGGGGTTCTAATAACATGGAAAAAAATCCAAAATTGACAGAGTACAATTTAATGAGCATTGATTAGTCAAAAGTACAATGTGGATCAATGACTCATGTCGAAATGATGGTATATTGGACTAGGCGAGGGTTGCAATGGAACTGAAAAGAGTGAACACAACGTGAATAAAGAGTCACTTGGAGAAGGAATACAAGGAATCGCAGTCTTGGTTGCACATATAGGGATGGTCAAACAAGCAAGTAGAAGCATTTGGGCCACCATAAAAATTGGCAACTCATTTTTTCTAAGAGACATCCAAAAGGGTCATCCAAAAGCGCATTTTTTAATAAGGAAAAGCTTAAAATCCTCCTTTTGGAAAATGCATCCTTCACATTAGGGAAAATTTTCCATCTATGTTTCCCACAGAGATATGTAGAGACATGTTTCTTCAATCGTCCCAAAAAAGGGAAAATTAAAAAACCCTTTTGGGAAAATGCATTTCCCTCTATGTTTCACCGCATTTCCCAAAAGAGATATGTGGAAAAATGTTTCTTGGAGCATCCTACAAGAAACAGACACCTTGGAAACATGGGAAACATGGAGGTGCCCCCTCCCACCCTAAGGGACACATCCCCATAGAACAATGGTTTTTTCATTCATTTAGTGGCATTTTTTAGTCATCATTACTCATTTGTTTATGAATACAAAGTTTATCATATACTGCTATGTTGAATGGTAAGCATGTATCAAAGCCCTATAACAAGAGGAGCTGCTTCGGATAGAATCAAGGCTAAGGCCTGACAATTGGGACTGACTTTCATAGTTGCAATATAAGCATGTCGACAGCAACACAGTGGAAATTCATTATAATACAAAGACCTTACAAAACCATATTTTCTTGACGAGCAAAGAGGCTTTGGTATTTCACTTGCACTAAGCATAGCATATATTTTCATCTATCAGTAAGGTACATATATAAGACCCAGTTACAGATACTTCCAAAAGTATACCTTGGAAAGATTACTTTTATTTTAACAATCAAAGAACTTCTATAACAATTATTGTTGACTAGTGTAAAAGCATAGCTCTAAAAGAATGGAAAGGTGTTGTGGGCTATATCTAACATGCAGAAATCAAGAACTGAATAAGTAGGAAGTGATTTTAACCCAAATCATGGTGTAAACTAACGAGTATTAAAAATTTTCCACTTAATACTGTCAAACTAGTGTGTTTGTAGCAAAAAATTGGTATTGTTGAAGGTATAACTACAGCAATGTAAAAGAAAATATCCACGGTGCAAGATTTTCAGTTTGAATCATAGATATGAACTTAAAACACATTTTTGGATAAGAAGTACATACTTGTTTAAATGCTGAGAAAAATTCCAGAAAATGCAATGTTGATCCAATAGCAGTAGCTAAGCATTCTTCAATAAACTTATATTGATATGTTCCTTCCCGCCAATCATGTTCTAAACCAACAGAGAAAAAATGAAACATGCCATAGCACTGTCATTTGCAGGAACATAAAACATGGTTTCAGCTATCACACCACATTCTCCCATGGCCAACCTTGTTATTTTCCAGAAAAACAAATTGGTTTTAACAGAGATAAAATTTTGAATCAATTGGAGTGAAAATTTCTTCAAATTCTGGGAAAAATAATTTTCAATTTTTTTTTAAAAAGGACTTCAAACCCTCTCTGCCCGCTTTTTTTTCTGTTGCATTTTTCCTTGTTGCGCCTCACTTTTTTGTTTAATTTCTCTCTTCATTGTTGTCTCCTCTTCCCTTGCATCTCCATTCTTCCGCGTCCGTCTCCTCATCAATATTTCTGGCTATCATTTCGCAGTTGTTGTTGCATCCCTTTTTTCTCCTTTGGCCCACGTTCAGATCTACGTGCTCTGTCTTGCTTAACACTGCCATCATTTCCCTCAATCCACTGTCATTTCCTCACCCAAGGTTCCTTCCCGTTGCGCGTCCATCCTTCTTACTCTTCCAGCTCGTGGATTTTCCTCTCGCAGTCACCCTTCTTCTTACTCGACCTATGAGTTCCCTCCATGTCCCTTTCTTTATCGACCTGCAAAACTTACCTGCATCTCTCTCCCTTATCATGTGCTTTCCTAATCCGTCTACTACTCCATTCACCTTCCTACCGACTTCCAGCGTCCCCATCCTCCTCTATGCATTTTCTTCATAGCTTTCTATTGCTCTCACCTGCAAACCCTCAAAACTCCTTGCCGACGGCTTCTTCCGTGCTCTCGCTCCATGCTGGCGAGAGAAATGTTATTTTAACTCAAGGGCTAAAATTTAAATGAAAAATGAATACTCCCTCCCTCCATTTTTCCAAACATCATTTTCAATATTATGCCCTCCAAATATCATTTTAAATATCATACCCATTTTTGTTTTGATGGATGTTGTGCAAGTTTCGTGATTCCTTGTAATGTCAACAATTGCTTAAAAGGAAGCTTCAAAAATCAATTCAATTTCATTTTAATAAATTTATTTTAAAAACATTGATGATGAACCATGATGAACCACAAAATGAGTGGTTTGAAAGGCGTTTACTTTAAAAAAATTATGTGATTTATCTAGAAGAGTTTTTAAATAAATCAAATAATTAATTATTAAAATAAAATTGAGATAAAATAGTAAATTTAGGAGAGGTTTTTGTAACCCATGGTTTTTCTCATGGTATTCTACCCTGCCAACAAGGGGGAATTAACCCAATCGTAGGTCCCAACTAGACTTTCTCTCGTTTGGAATGGCTAATCCCAACGAGATTTAAGGATTGTTATAAGGGTTAGGGGAATAATGAGTTAGTGGTTAAGGGATTAAGGATTAGGGGGTTAGAGGTTAGGGGAATAGGATCTTAGGGGTTAGAGGTTTAAGGTTTAGGGGTTAGGGGAATAATGAGTTAGTGGTTAAGGGGTTAGTGATTGGGGGCTTAGGGTTAAGGGGTTAGGGATTAGGGGCTTAGGGGTTAGGGGATTTAGGCACATTTAGGGGTTAGGGGAATAATGAGTTAGTGGTTAAGGGATTGGGGATTGGGGTTAGGGGAATAATGAGTTAGTGTTTAAGGGGTTAGGGATTGGGGGGTTAGGGCCGATTAGGGGATTTAGGTGCATTTAGGGGTTAGGGGAATAATGAGTTAGTTTTTAAGGGATTAGGGATTAGGGACTTAGGGGTTAGCAGATTTAGGCGCAATTAGCGGTTAGGTGAATAATGAGTTAGTGGTTAAGGGATTAGGGATTATGGGCTTAGGGGTTAGGGGATTTAGCAGTTAAGGATTTCAGGGGTTAGGGGTGAGGGGTTAATGGGTTATGGGTTAAGAGTTAACGGTTTAGGGGTTTAAGGGTTAGGGGTTTAGGTGTTATTGGTTTAGATTTTAAGGGTTTAGAGGTTAGGGTTTAGGGGGTTAAATGGGTTAGGATTTTAGGGATTTATGGGGTTAAATGGGTTAGGGGTTGGGAATTAGGGTTTAAGGGTTAAGGGGTTAGAGGTTTAGGGTTTAGGGGGTTAAATGGGTTAGGGGTTTATAGGTTTAGAGGGTTGAGGGATTGAAGGAGAACATGTTCCAAACAACATGTAAATTCTCACAACTATCCCTATGTGGGATTTTGAGAACTCCAAAATGCCATATGCTCATTAATTAAATCTATAAATTGGGAAATTTCTTACAAGACTTGAAGTCATACTGAACTTGGACCAAAATTCTCAGGATCTGGGTAGCGCAAAGGAACATCTGCAATATGATTTTTACTATTCTCATCTAGATCATTTTGCATGGATATCTCCTAGAGTTGAAATTCATATTCCAGGTTCCATAGAACATCTCCCATGGAAGGCCTATCGAATCTCATCTCTTCCAAGAACTTTTCAGTAGTCTCCATAAACATTTTCAGAGAACCAGAGTTGATGGTCCCAACAAGGTGAGGGTCAATTATTTTTTCAAGCTTGCCCTTTTTCTGCCAATGCACTTCCCACCCTTCTATATTGAATTGTTCTCTAGGAAAAAAAAGATTAAGAGTTTCCCTTGCACACAAGAACTCCAGTAACACTACTCCAAAAGAATACACATCAAATTTCTCTGTCAGTTGCTGCCTTCTAAAGTATTCAAGATCAAAGTACCCAAGGGCCAAAAATACCTTTGGATCTAGTCTTTGAATGTCCAAAGTCCACCACCTTTTCCCGTGATCTCGTTTTTGTGGAGATCTTTGACATTTAGATAAGCGCAGAGGATTCACAACAAGTGAATTAGATTGCATTGACCATATATTGGAGCTTCATTGGTATCTTGCCAGTCAAACAATTTTCCAACAAGTCGAGGGAGTCTAAATTGGTGCAGTTGAAAATGAAAGGAAATATTAACTGTCGAGGCCAAATCCCAAGACGCTAAGCTTGAAAACCCTCTCATTATCGCAGGTCACACCTTTGAGCTCTGAAATGGCGATGTTGCAGGGGTTTTGATCTTGTCTCCAATCCACGGTCACACCTTCGAGCTCTAAGATGGTGACATTGTAGGGGTTTTTATCTTGTCTATGGTCCACTGCGTGAGCTTCAGTACATAAACCTGGCACCATGTTGGGTTAAGGGACATTATGAGTATTCGACGAATAAATCTAGATAGAGAAATGGAATTATGGACACATTGGCTATCATACATATTTTGTTTCCTCTATCAATGTACGAAAGTCGTCGGTCCTCCAAAAGGAGCCTTCTTCCCATTCTTTCCTCCAAAACTAGGGTTCATTAGTGCTGCCATAAATGCTAATAAACCCCCTTCACCATCTCCCCCATTAGGAAATCTGAGTTGTGAAACAAAATGTGAAGGTAAAGCTCTCCATCATCGAGGGTTATATGGCATGTCTTGTAACTGTGCAAAGAATCTTCTTTTCAGAACATTGCTAGATGATGGTATGATGCAGATATCCCATTTAATGTTGCTCGCTCACCTTACTACTAAGCTACATGGGAATCTATTATAGCTACAAGAAAGGGCTTCAAAGTCCCTACTATGCATGACTTGAGGGGAGCTCTTTTGAAAAATAGATTTACTACTTTGATTATTAATCAAATATAATCAAAGTAAGTGGGGGGATAGCAGAGGTGGGGGTTTGAGGGTTCAAAAGAAAAGTCGTCGGGGTGAAGGAAGTTGTGGTGGAAAGGGGAATCGTGGGTTTGATTGATTTGAGGTAAATGAGGGGAAGGTTATCCAACATTTCTTCCTAGAGAACTGTTGTGCACTTATCAACAACCTGATGGAAAGAGTGGACACAACTGAGAGATTATGTCGTGAGGAGCATGCAGAGCAGATGGAAACATTGGAACGAATGCACTATTTACAGTGCCAAGTCTAGGAGAGATTGGTAATGGCTTGGTGAAGCCAAAATCAACTCACTGAGAAAGTAGAAAAGCTAGAGACTTGGTTGGCGCACTTTGAAGGGCACAGTGAGTGTGACTTTTGTCCTCCACAGCATTTAGGAACAACCCCGGACAACCCCGCATCCATCACGTTGGATGACTAGTATGCTATTTGGTGTTATTTATGTTTTATATGTGTTTTGGTTCCTTTGACCCAACCGTTTATGGACAATGTCCCTAGTTCCTCTTTTGTATTTTTTTGCATCTGGTGCAAATTTTTGTCAACAAACCCAGTCGAGGTGAGACTAGACCACCTGTTTTTTAACTGGTTATATGTACTCCTTTTTTCCTACATGAATATAACATTGACTTACAAAAAAACAAAGTTTCATACATCATTAAAAATTTAATTAAGTTTCATACTTAGATTAATAAATTTTCATACCTATTCGCTAAATAGGTCCATAAATATATATTTTAGGTTTACCTATTTAGTATTTATCAAATGTAAATATGATGATTTAATACTATATTTAAATGAACTCAGATGTCTGACATAAGAAATGTTATATTTATTTGTTTATTAAATGTAAATATCAATATTTAACCTTAGATTTAAAAAACTCACACTTTTAACATAAATCAATGAAGTTTAAAAAATAAACTTTATGGCCAAATATTAAATATAAATATAAATATTAATTTGGCTATCTAATTAATATTATAACCTCTACTAAAATTATAATGAAGGCATTAGTGTAAAGTTGATAGATGATTATACATGAAATTGTGGTAATTGTAGATGAATCCATCTGCACTGTTAAACTTTAGAGACAAAAGGTTATTCATAATTTTAACACTGTAAATTTAGAGACCCCTTTGTCTCTAAATTTTAACACTTCGGAGACACCTATAGTGAAATGCAACATTTCGGTACCAAAATTGCAATTTTCCATATATGGAGTGACACAATTAAAAATTACTGACATAAATGACTAATTCATATACTTCTTGTACTTGTTATTTGGCCATATTTTTATTCTTGGACTATAATAGTCATTTACATTAATCATTATTAATTTTGTCACTTATTATCTAGTCATATATTTTAATCCCAGACTAAATTAGTCATTTAAGTTAGTCGCTTTTACTTTAGTCACTTATTATCTAGTCATATATTTTATCCTTAGACTAAATTAGTTGTTTAAGTTAGTCGCTTTTAGTTTGGTCACTTGTTATCTAGTCATATATTTTATTCCAAGACTAAATTAGTCATTTAAGTTAGTCATTTTTAGTTAGGTCACATAAAATTTGCTCAAATTTAGTAGTAATTCACTTGAAATAATTGCAGTGACTAACATTTTTAGTCACCTAGTCATTAATTTCATTATTTTTTACTAGTGACTAGATAGATAAAGAAATTTTTAAGTGAGAGGTAAGGACAAGAACCACACCATCCCCAATCCCCCAAATATGGATTGTTAGACATAAGTGACTAAAATTGGTGTATAGTTGAGTCAATTTGCAAAGAGAAAATTTGTACATAAGGTTGGAAAACATTCTAAAAGAGTTTTTTCAATAGGGAAAGGTCACAAATATCAAGGACCTTGATCAACTGATGTCAAAATCAGTGGCGAGATGTCCTTCCCTTGGTACTATATCTTAAGAAAATGGTACTATAGATAAACACATATGTCAAACTAGTACTCCAACACCTACCATAATTAGTTGCAATTTGTTCAAATTAATGAATGAATGGCATGTGTTGAATAGAATTCATTGTGATTGAATATGATTAATCACATTTCCTATTTTTGATCAATTCTCACATGCGGACTGGAATTGTATTTCGAAGTGTCCCACTTAAAGAGGAAAATACACAGAGGCTCAGGGTCTATAAATATCATTCAAGGGATAATTGTACAATATGGAATGAAAAAGATTAAAAAATCACACATGTCAAACCAATCATTAAGTAGTACAATAATCATGACATGTAGCATAGCGTTACAGAATCAAAAGGGCTATGGAATAGGTTGATTCACACAAGCTCACGCTCGAGGTTTCTCAACAACCCCCGCGTCCTCCTACTCAGCGAAGCCAGGCAATTCCTCTAACGGTCGAGTATAGGTTGTGCGCTTCATCGCCATCCATTTCTGGGGCTAGTTGATTCGATAGGTGAGTTGTTACAAACTCCTTAGTGGATTTTGACTTCCATTACCACCGTATTGTTGCCTTAATAAACCAACACCCTTTGTGGGATCTAGGTTAGCACGCAGTTCGGCACTGTAACTCAACTTTCGGTTCATCCCACATTGTCAATTCTACTTGCCAAAAATGGCCCACTTGGAGCTCTCAATTCCATGTCATGGCTCAATGGAGCAATCGCACCCTCTTACCTATTTAAATTTTGAGAATATGTCGAGGGCGTTACGCCCTCGATGCCTCTAATCATTTGCTTCACCCGATAAAACTCACATGTGAGCTCCAACTATCCTGAGGGAAACTTCAGAGGAATCCAACTACTAGATGGTTCAATTATTCTTTCACCCCTATACCCAAGTCAGACGAACGATTTGCACCTCAGTATTGCTATGAGCCTCCACCAGATTTTCCTCTAGCTTCGCCCTACTCAGGCATAGTTCACCATCTTTTGAGTCCCAACAGGTGTGCTTGCACTCGAACCCTTCGCATAAGCTCAAGGTCGGTCGACGATGCACCCACCCCAGAGAGGGGATCTCGCCCGTTAGCTTCCTTGCGCCTTGCAAGTTTTCAAACCTGTCGACTCGCACACATGTTAGACTCCTTGATTCGTGTTACAAGACAGCTCGAATGGAAAGCTCGCCAACCAACACCATGAGTGTGCAAGTGCACACGGCCCGCAACAAGGGCACGCACTTTGTTCCACGACCGCCACAACGACAAACCGATAGGCGATACTCCACCTATGCTTATGACGATGGAGCAGACCATGTTGGCTTGCACCTCAATTCAAGCAATGGCTGAGCCTGAGTCATTCCACATCTGATTGAGACTCTGTTCTTCAATTCATTTTTAAGAATAATTTTTTCTATTGTTCATCAATGCATTAATGTTGATTGAAATTTTGTACCAACAAATCCTATTATATAAGGAGAACACCTAGGGACAATTCCCTTCATATATGTTCTTGGCATCTCAAAACATAGCTAAATTGGATAGGAAACATAAACCTGTAGATCATGGGATGTATCTAGAAGATTGGATGTTATAGGCAAAACTTCACACCTCCACAAAAAATTGTGGATAATGTTTAGATAGGGAAAAAAAGTGAGAAGAGAGTGACGGAGTAGGTTCAGGAATATTACAATGGGAGTCCCATAAGCATACAACCTAACTAAAAACTGCATAAGCCATAAAGAAATGAGGTCCATGGAAGTTAGGAAGGAAGTTTCTTGGATCCCAACTAGATAGATAAAGAAATTTTTAAGTTAGAGCTAAGGAAAAGAACCACGAAATCCCCAATCCCCAAAAATATGGATTGTTAGACATAAGTGACTAAAATTGGTGTATAGTTGAGTAAATTTGCAAAGAGAAAAATTGTACATGAGGTCGGAAAACATTTTAAAAGAATTTTATCAATAGGGAAAGGGCACAAATATCAAGGACCTTGATCAACTGATGTCAAAATCAATGGCGAGATGTCCTTGCCTTGGTACTATCCCTTAAGAAAATGAAACTATAGATAAACAAATATGTCAAACGAGTACTCTAACACCTACCATAATTAGTTGCAATTTGTTCAAATTATTGAATGAATGGCATATGTTGAATAGAATTAATTGTGATTGAATATGATGAATCACATTTCCTATTGTTGATCAATTCTCACATGTGGACCGGAATTGTATTTCAAGGTGTCCCACTTTCCGAAGAAAATACACAGAGGCTCAAGGTATATAAATATAATTCAAGTGATAATTTTACAATATGGGATGAAAAAGATAAAAATTCACACATCTCAAACCAATAATTAAGGAGTACGATAATCAAGACATGTAGCGTAGTGTTAGATAATCACAAGGGCTATGGAATAGGCCAGGTACGATATTTAACTTTCTCATTCTAAACAAGGTATTAAGGGTAAGCATATATGCATGATAAACCTAGCTATGGATTGGAGATAGAGAATTACATGGGATTGAGGCTAAGTGTCTAGTTCTCATCATCATAACTATGTCTTCAATAGAGAGGTTTGGGTTCCAAATCCAATAATATCCGCTTCCATTAAGAGTCCTACTGGATCCCTTCATTCTATGGAAGCATAGAAAGTAGTTTTCTAGTAGTTGAGTCATGTGTTTGGTTCATGCGTCCTTGAGGTTCCTACACGATAAATAAGTTATGAATATATAAGCGTCAATTCAACATGGAATGAGGAATTTTGTGGTAGTCCTATGTTTACTCTTAGAAGTGATATAAATCAAGTATTAAAGAATTTATAGTGAAGTATTTATTGATAACTTTGGTTAATGGAAGGTGTTGTAGTTTCATTTCATAACCTACAATATTTTATCGAATAAATTCTATATTTTTACAAGTTAGCTTGAACATTATTTTTCTTGTGAATTGGAATTTTGCAATGATGAAATTTCCAATGTTTCATTGAGGATTCCTTGTTACCCTAAATTTTTCGTCCCAAAAAGTTAGGGCTTGCTTTCCTCTTTTACTTAATGAAGTGCAATATCTAAATCTACACCAAATAGTGTAACGAATTTCCATTGTCAGCAAATAAGTCGCATACTTTTTTTTTTTCCTTGAGAAAAAAAAAACAACAACAAAAGTATCATTTTAACGCACAAAAAATTCCTTTCAATAATTTTTTTACATTAACAAAAGAAATAAAATTGAATGGATAGGACGAAGTACAAAATAACAAGTTCAAAAGGGACTATTAGAAAAAGGCAAAGATGAAGAGAGAGAAGCATGGATAGTGGTAGACAATGATGGAAGGTGCACTTATGTGAGTGGCATAAAGAATATTTTATATGTAATGTAATAGAATATAAATTGCAACTGGCCTCGAATATATCTAAAACAACTATGGAATCTATATAAACGAACACTCAGTGATATTACTCTACTGGTTTCAATCATATCGTTGATCATAATGTGTCCCATGTCTATTTATATCATATAGTTTTGAAATAAAGAGGTTCTCTCGTAGGACAATTTATGTTTCCTTTTCACTTATATTTTCCACTGAAGGTTCGTATTCTTTTTGGTTTCATTTTTAGATGTAACAACTCTAAGACTTGTAATTTAGTAGTTACTTTCTTTTTGGTTTCATTTTGAGATGTAACAACTCTAAGACTTGTAATTTAGTAGTTACTTCTATTGACAACATTAGATTATCATGGTTAAAATTGAATGGATTTTGTGTGGGACTGCGCCTCTCATATCTTTTCCTATATATCAAATTCTTATTCGATTTAATGCATATATAATTGATTTTTGTAAAATTTGTTGTTCGACATTTAGCTTTATAGCTAGAATTCGCTACCTGAATGTTTTGTTGAGTACTTTACTTCATATCATGTAAAATTGTTAAAGAACAAAGTTAAGTGTGACGATTTAGTTCTCTTTGAGATTTCTAAAATATTTCTCTGAGATGTCTAATATTTTCGAGACCAACTCGTATGGATTTGTAGTCCGGGAAAAGATAAAATGATGTAGTACCCTTAGGGCGAGCAAAGCATATATTGTATTCTATTGGTAAGGTACATCTATAAGACCTTATTTACAGATGCTTCCAAAAGTCTGCCTTGGAAAGATTACTTTTATTTTAACAATCAAAGAACTTCTATAACAATTATTGTTGACTAGTGTAAAAGCATAGCTCTAAAAGAATGGAAAGGTATTGTGGGCTATATCTAACATGCAAAAATCAAGAATTGAATAAGTAGGAAGTGATGTTAATCATGGTGTAAACTGACTAGTATTAAAAATTTTCCACTTCATACCGTCACACTAGTGTGTTTGTAGCAAAAATTTGGTACTGCTGAAGGTATAACTATGGCAATGTAAAAGAAAATATCCACGGTGCAAAATTTTCAGTTTGAACCATATATATGAAATTAAAACACATTTTGGATAAGAAGTACATACTTGTTCAAATGCTAAGCAAAATTCCAGAAGCTGCAATGTTGATCTAACATCATTTGACGAAAATTCTATGCCTGCAATCAACTGCATTGGCTTCCCTTGAGGAAAAATTATTTCATCCATCTCTTTCTTGCCTTTGCATTTCTTCTTCTTCAGATTCACTTTTTCTTCAACAACCTATAACTGAAAATCAGATACAAAAATAGACTGATCATTGATCCCCTTAATAACATCTTTCTTTCCAGATTTGTTTATATTGTCTGATTTTCTTTTCTTTGTTTGCTTCACATCGACCTTTAGAACATGTTCACTTTCTATTGGCATCATATTTCCAGCTTTACAATTAATTTCAGAGGAATGAATTTTGTTTTATTTTGGGCACTTTTTTCCCCTCGAGAGGCCTTGTGCTTTCATGAATAGCCATAAAATTTTGTGCGTCTTTACTTGTAGTCACAGCCTTATCTTCAAGGTTACCATTTTCATTTTTTGTAATGCAAGGTGATTCTATTGTATCTAACTGTCTCTTTGTCATTTACAATGTTACTTGACAACTGCCCCTCTTCACAAAGACCCTTTATTGGAAGATCTGTCTGAGTCTTGACCTTGCTTTTTCTCTTGGAATTACTTTTGGTATTTATTGATTTTCCATTCAGAGCACGTGTATCAGATATCCTCTTCCCATCATTGTCAATATTACAATCCATATTTTCCTCATTCAAATTGACCTCCATTTTTACCATATTAATTCTCTTATGATTCTTACCCACCCTCGGAACTGGAACAGACTCTCATGCATAGAGGTGTTTTATTTCTGATAGTTTCTTCTGTCCTGCATGTTTTATTTCTAATATTTTCTTCTGTCCTCGCTCTCTTTAAAAGGAAGGTTGGTCCAATTCACTAGTGAACCACTGGGGTGGAAACCTACCCCATCTATGGCTCCCACCCAGAAAACTGTGAAAATAACCAAAACAGTTGCAAACACTCCACCAGCTGCGAAATAAGAAAGAATGCACAAATATTTCAGCCAAATAGTCGGTAGCACTATCACTGCAGCTAAAATTCCAAATGAATAGAGAGAACTCAGTTCAATCCCAACAATATCAATATGAAAACCTAGAAAAAGCCTTATCAAATTTTCCCACTCCAGTAAGATAAACTCTACACAATATGCATAGAATTCACAGTACAAAACAATAGAGATAAGAAAACAACCAAGTCTCCCCAGTGCAACCTCTCCAATATTTGGAAAAGTATAGATGCTTTCCTGGCTCTCAAAATAGTGGCGTAAGAGAATACCTCTGTAGTAGCAAATAAAGGCAAACAACAACAATGCTAGACTTATCCAACCCGCTTCTAAAATAGTATATGGGGTAAAAAGAAGGCCAACACCAGCCAGTACATTCACTCCATTAACTACTTCTTGCACAAAGTTGCAGCCTTGTTCTCGATATTCCATAGCATGTCCAACCTCTCTGTCAATGACCCTTTTATCAAATCCATCTCTATTTTCCCCTTCTGTAGAAACTGATATATATGATGGCTTATCGTCAAGTCCCTCCTTTTCTAGTAATGGTCTCCTGGAATCTGAGTAAGCTACATCCTATGTTAATAGACTACCTTTTTTAGAACATGGAAGTTCAAAGCTTGGTTGGTGTTACATCCAACCAAAGGATACCGATGGAGATGCAACAATGTTGGATATATCCATAGATTCTCTGTAACTCTGAGGTCATTCTGTGGACTGGAAGAATCGTTGAGAATAATTGTCATGGGTAAAATAATCCTCCTTCTCCACAATGAGCCACTCTTCATCGTCATCTTCATGAAATCTCTTGTCCTCATTCTTTTCTTCAATGCTTTTTTCACTCCCTCCATCACCACTATCATCAAACAAGTCGACAATAGACTTGTCTGGCTCCATTGATGAAATGGGTATCCAGAGGAAATCTCTGTGAAAATTCAGCTGAAGAAATTGCACTAAGGCAGTTGCAAGAACAAGACCCACAATAAAAGCCCTAATCACTAAGCCAGCTGGAAATAACCAAAACAAAGTGATGTGTTTTGGGCGGGAGAAATGTTATTTTAACTCTAGGTGTAAAATTTAAATATTAAACGAAAAATGAATACTGCCTCTCTCCATTTTTCCAAACATTATTTTTAATATTATGCCCTCCAAATATCATTTTTAATATCATACTCATTGTTGTTTTGATGGATGTTGAGTTCAGGTAATGTCAACTATTGTTTAAAAGGAAGCTTCAAAAATCAATTATATTTCATTCTAATAAATTTATTTAAAAAACATTGATGATGAACCACACAATGAGTGGCTTGAAAGGCGTTGAATTTAAAAAAATTATTTTACTTATCTAGAAAAGTTTTTAAAGAAATTAATTAATTAATTATTAAAATAAAATTGAGATAAAATAATAAATTTAGGAGAAGTTTTTGCAACCCATGGTTTTGCGCATGGTATCCCACCTTGCCAACAAGGGGAATGAACCCGATCGTAGGTCCCAACTAGACCTGCTCTCGATTGGAATGGCTAATCCCAACGGGTTTTAAGGATTGTTGTCAGGGTTAGGGGAATAATGAGTTAGTGGTTAAGGGATTAAGGATTAGGGGCTCAGGGGTTAGGGGATTTAGGCTTATTTAGGGGTTAGGGGAATAATGAGTTAGTGGTTAAGGGATTAGGGATTAGGGTTAGGGGAATAATGAGTTAGGGGTTAAGGGGTTAGGGATTGGGGGGTTAGGGGATTTAGGTGCATTTAGGGGTTAGGGGAATAATGAGTTCGTGTTTAAGGGATTAGTGATTAGGGGCTTACGGGAGTTAGGCATAGTTAGGGGTTAGGTGAATAATGATTTGGTGGTTAAGGGATTTGGGATTAGGGGGTTAGGGGTTAGGGGATTTAGCAGTTAAGGATTTTAGGGGTTAGGGGTGAGCGGTTAATGGGTTATGGGTTAAGCATTAACGGTTTAGGGGTTTAGGGGTTAAGGGGTTAGGGGTTTAGGTGTTAGTGGTTTAGGGGTTTAAGGGTTTAGAGGTTTAGGGTTTAGGGGGTTAAATGTGTTAGGGTTTTAGGGGTTTAGGGGGGTTAAATGGGTTAGGGGTTTTGAATTAGGGTTTAAGGGTTAAATATTTAGAGGTTTAGGGTTTAGGGGGTTAAGTGGGTTAGGGGTTTAAGGATATAGGGGGTTAAATTGGTTAGGGGTTGGGAATTGGGGGTTAAGTGGGTTAGGGGTTTAAGGGTATAGGGGGTTAAAAGGGTTAGGGGTTGGAAATTAGGGGTTAAGGGCTTAAGGGGTTAGACGTTTAGGGTTTAGGGGTTAAATGGGTTAGGGGTTAAGCGGGTTAGGGGATTTAGCAGTTAGGGATTTTAGGGGTTAGGGGTCATTAGGGGTTAATGGGGTTAGGGTTTAGGGGGTTAAATGGGTTAGGGGTTGGGAAATAGGGTTTAAGGGGTTAGGGATTAAGGGTTGGGGTTTGGAGTTAGGTTTTAGGAAGCTAAATGGGTTAGGGTTTAGAGGTTTATGGGGTTATAGGATTTAGGGTTAAAGGATTTGTGATTTGAGGTTGGGGTTAAGGGATTAGATTTTTTTAGGAGGGTTTAGGATTCTAGCTAGTTGAAGGTTTAGAGGTTTAGGGGTTAGGATTTAATGGGGTTAGGGTAGGGGGTTAAACGGGTTAGGGTTTTAGGGGGTTATAAATGGGTTGGGGGTGAGTGGTTTATGGGGTTAGGGGTTAAGGGTTTAGAGGTTTAGGGTTTAGGGGGTTAAATGGGTTAGGGGTTTAGGGGGTTAAATGGGTTAGGGGTTAAGGGTTTAGGGGTTATGGGTTAAGGGTTTAGAGGTTTAGGGTTTAGGGGTTAGGGGTTTAGAGGTTTATGGTTTAGGGGGTTAAATGGGTTAGGGCTTTAGGGGTATAGGGGGTTAAATGGGTTAGCGGTTGGGAATTAGGTTTTAAGGGGTTAGGGGTTAAGGGGTTAGAGGTTTATGGTTTAGGGGGTTAAATGGATTAGGGATTTAGAGGTTTAGGGGGTTAGGGGATTTAGCAGTTAAGGATTTTAGGGATCAGGTGTTAGGGGTTAATGGGGTTAGGGTCTAGGAGGTTAAATGGGTTAGGGTTTTAAGGGTTTAGGGGGTTAAATGGGTTAGGGGTCAGTAATTAAGGTTTAAGGGGTCAGGGGTTAAGGGTTTAGAGGTTTAGGTTTTAGTGTGTTAAATGGGTTAGGGACTTAGGGGTTTAGGGGGTTAAATGGGTTAGGGGTTAAGGGTTTAGGGTTAGGGGTTAAGGGTTTAGGAGTTAAATGGGTTAGGGGTTTAGAGGTTTAGGGGGTTAAATGGGTTAGGAGTTGGGAATTAGTGTTTAAGGGGTTAGGGGTTAAGATGATAGTTTCGTTCGTCTCTATTTGTGCACAATAGTTGCTTATTATTTGGGTCTCAATGTGACAATTTTGTAGGTATTGTTGCTTGTTTCCATGTCTTCTATATTTATTAATTTATAGTATTTGTTATCCATTGCTTTACATTTATTGATGAAAATGTCTATTGAAATTAAACCAAATGTATGTTCAATCTCCAATTTCAAACTCAACCACAGTGTTGTCACACAATTTAAGTTCGGAGAATGGACATCTAATGAAGTCTCAATAACCACACTACACCTCATGACTGCTACAAAAAAGCTTAAGTTCGAGTGTCCCATATTCCTGAGAAAGTTGGCTCTTATACTCTTGCTCCACCTGACTGTGTCCTGGAAATACCCTTGTTTATGGAAAAAACATGCTATTGTTGTCGACATTGTCCCTTAACAGACCAAGGAAATAGATGAAACTGAGAGGAATGGAAAGAACTACAAAGTTGGAGAGAGTACAAAAGACTAGGATGATTTAAAGGATAAGCTTGAAGAATCTAACAGTGCTAAAAAAACTAAAAGTTGTCCCAAAAAAACAGTTGGTAATGTGAAACCTTCTTCAGTACTAGTCAAGCAAGACTACATTCATGTGTGAGAGCAAGAAGAGTCCAAGCGACTGATAGGCATAGCCTGGCAAAGAAGTTATGCTTCCCTCTTTTTAATGAAATATTTGATCTACATTTTGTCTATTTAACATTAAAAATTTTAACCTTGCCAACAAGGGGGAATTAACCCAATCGTAAGTCCCAACTAGACCTAATCTAGTTTGGAATTGCTAATCCCAACGGGTTTTAAGGATTGTTTTAAGGGTTAGGGGAATAACGAGTTATTGGTCAAGGGATTAGGGATTAAGGGCTTAGGACTTAGGCTATTTAGGCACATTTAGGGGTTAGGGGAATAATGAGTTAGTGGTTAAGCGATTAGGGATTGGGATTAGGGGAATAATGAGTTAGTGTTTAATGGGTTAGGGGGACAGAGAGAAAGAGGGAGAGGAGTGAGAGAGGTAGAGAAGGGTAAGAGAGGGAGACATTGACACAAAGATAGAAGTGGGACAGAAAGAAGGAGAGAGGGAGGGATAGAGTGAGAGGATTGAAGGGTAGAGAGAGACAGAGAGAGAAAAAGATGGAGGTAGGAGAGAAAGGCAGAGAGAAGAAGGACGAGAGATAGGACTTAAGAGAGAGGAACCAGTATCATAGAAGAAAGAATATGTGACCAAATTACTCTATAGGGAGATGGGGGATAGGGGCACCCTACCTACCTTACTAAATTTCTAAACCAAATGTGGTGTGATTGTCTATAATGGTGGTCGATTATACGAGGAGGCACTGTATTTTTAATGTGATATGCAAAAAACATGTACCAAACCTAACCATTTAACATTCACCAATGTTCTATCTGCGTGTGCTAATTTGGTAAATTTGAAACATGGCAAAGGAGTCTTGTTTTGTGATCACCTCCCACGAGGATTCACCAATTGGAGAACACAAATCTTGTGGTTGCATGTTCTAAATCATCATCACTTCCACCAACACCTCATCCAATAATGCTAGTATAAAAAGTCGCAGGCTCTCAGTAGCCAAAAGGAACATAATGCATGTGCCCTCGATCTCTTCTACATACTTGTAGCTCTCCTCCCAAATCAAAGCCACTAGTGTTGTGTGTTCACTTTGCCCTAAATCTTGTGCAAACATCCCGAGGTAAGGAACTATTGCACCAAGGTATGGATCCTCTATGTGTCATATCCACTTAAGGAGAACATGTTCCAAACAATAGGTAAATTCTCACAACTATCCCTC